>CM076581.1:923536190-923745165 GCA_034641835.2 Pinus albicaulis | reverse complement strand
CACACAATCGTATTGTGCTTTTAGCCTTCCGATCCAGTTTCTTCCAGTCTTCATCTGACATTCCTGTTGGCTTAGTACCTGGATCTACCATGATCCACTGATCTTTATCCACCAGCAGATCCTCCATCTTGAGCTTCCACAACTCAAAACTCTGACCATTAAATTTCTCGATCTCTATCTTTCTGCCGCTCGCCATATTCTTTCACCGCAAGAATCGATCCCGCAGATCTCCCACTGAACAAGGTCTACCACAGGCCCGAGCAAAAAACCCTCAACAACAAAGGCGTCCCCTTGAAGCCGAAACAGCTCTGATACCAAATGTAGGTTTTAACCCTGAACAGAAATATCTACACACGATTCTTATAACAGAAAATAAACAATAGCGAGAGCATAAAACATAAAACAGATCAACACAGAGATTTTCCCCTGGATCCCAAATCGGGACGACCAGCTTGATTTTTCATTATATTCCTTTTAGTGTTACAACACACATATATATACATGCCGAAGCATACATAAACCCCAATCCATAAACCCCGGATTACAACAAAGGCGTCCCCTTGAAGCCGAAACAGCTCCGATACCAAATGTAGGTTTTAACCCTGAACAGAAATTATCTACACACGAATCTTATAACAGAAAATAAAAAATAGCGAGAGCATAAAACATAAAATAGATAAACACAGAGATTTTCCCCTGGATCCCAAATCGGGACGACCAGCTTGATTTTTCATTATATTCCTTTTAGTGTTACAACACATATATATACATGCCGAAACATACATAAACCCCAATCCATTAACCCTGGATTAGAACATAACCGTAGTTCCCTTGACCGGATCTACAAAATACCAAGGGCCGAAAACCATCATACCCCAAAACCATGTGCAAAACCATGCACAAAACCATGGACGCGGACTACCCACCGGAAATTAAGGACCAAAAATGTTCGCTGGGGCGCTGCCCCGGACCCTGACAAGGGGGGCTACCGCCCCCCCTATGACCCCCCCGTTGTGCCCAGCGCAAAGGGGGGGCTATCGCCCCCCCTCTTACCCCCCCCGCACGTGCTTAGTCGTGGAAAGAATATAACACATACCCAACAATTCCATCAGCTCTTCTCTTTAGCTGATTTTTAACTAGTCAGCTTCGTGGGAGATCTGTTTAAGGCCCTTAAACCCATTTTTTTTCCCTAAAATTATGCATGGAGGTCCCACACAGCCTATAATAAGGGAACCCATCCATGAGCGGCGTTATTCTTGCACCATTTTTCTTATACAACGTTTTTCCTTAGCCTCTTGCAGTTTTTCCTAGTAGTGGAATTTCCCGCTTCTCCCTTGTTTGGTTTTTGCTTCTCTTTTGGACCCATTATTTAGATATGTAGATCTAAGGGTCCCAAGGGTAGTAAAATCCAAGAGGATTTTTTCATTCCCACACTTTATGTGTTTCATCAGCCTTCTTTAGATAGAGTCTGGAATGGGCCAGGAAGCCTCTGGTTTTCACCCTCTCTTTAGAGGTGACATAACCAATAAATTCCCTACTAGTCTATCTATGGTTTAGAATTTTTTGGTGTGTTTTTCAAACTGCTGTGATACCATAGTGGAATATCTTAAGATATTCCCTACTAAGCCTATTTTTCCCCTTTTGGAATATTACAGTGGTATCAGAGCATGATCTCTGGCTCCGCCTGTGAGATCAAGATATCAATGAAATCAAGAGCAAGGGAAACAGTTCGTAGATCCAACCACTACACCAAAAGCTCAAACTGTTAGTGAGGGCAACATCCCATGGTGTTAAGGGTGGGCCTAACCCCACCGGAGCATTTGAGGGCGGGGGCCCTTGCGCAGCACCTCTCATTACACAGACCTAGACACGTGGTTGCGGGCCCTACCCGCACACAGGATATTACAACCCACCACGCTCCGTGAGTCTCGACCTTGAGACCTCGGCTTTGATACCACGTAGATCCAACCACTACACCAAAAGCTCGAATTTTTAGTGAGGGCAACATCCCAGGGTGTTAAGGGTGGGCCTAACCCCACCGGAGCATCTGAGGGCATGGGCCCTTGCGCAGCACCCCTCATTACACAGACTCGGACACGTGGCTGTGGGCCCTACCTGCACACAGGATATTACAATATCCCCCTTCTCTTATATTCTCACCGCACCTTGTTATCTCTCTTAATTGATCTTAGCCGTCGATCATGAAGATCTAATGGTCATAGCCAGTCTCCCACTCCACCCACGGGCACTTTCAGTGCACAAGTTAACATCGTGGGTGCCTCCGTAGTTGAGCTGGTTTATTCTGGAAAATCCCAGATCAATGGTCGAAATTCTCTACGGAGGCACAAGACGAGAATTTGATCGGTACCCCCAAGTCCCCCCACTATGACGTATGCCACTGACCTCCCCACGTCATCCCATTGGCCCACCTTCCATTTTCCTTTCGCCATCCAATCCTTTTCTGCCATCTGTCCTCCTCCTCTCCCCATGGTCGATCATCTCCGCCGATCACGCCTATCCCCTGTCGTCGATTTGAATCCCCCATATCTGATGGTCTATAATAAATATCGCGCACATTTCTTCAACAAGGGTTAACGCCCCATTTCCACATGAAATGGGCAGTTTTCCACATGGACAGGTGTCACCTGCTGAGTGGTATCGCATCCGTCAAGCTCTTTACCTCTCACCACTTAACCTTCACGCGAATACCACCCCGGTATTGTGAAAAACCTCTTACCTCCATTTCGTGCCCGATTCAAATTTAAACCCCGTTCTTCCTGGTTTTTGTAAGGGAATCCTCCTCTGTGCATTATCCCTCCTCTACATCGCTCCTTTGCCATCCCGAGCCTCTGAAAGTAGTTTTATCCACAAACGCAGGTTTTTATAATAATTTTTTTGTTGAGTTGTAGGTTTAATGGAGGCCAATTCTGCAGGCCGTCCCACAGCAAATCCAAGTTGTAAGGGCCTAGGATGATGATCCTAAAGGCTGGATAATCATAAAAGGGACCCAGGGTTCAAGTTCAAAGGTTTGATCAGTGTCTCATGAGCATTGGTCAAAAAAACCCCTAGCACCAAAAAGAAAGCAACCTGTACACCAAAAACAACGAAGAATAATGAATATTAAAGGTTAAAGCATAAGCTAGAAGATTAAAAGCTTAACCAAACAGATTAAAGACAAAGAGCACAGTGTAAAGATAAATTAATTAAAGTTAAAATAGTCAGCAATGTGACAGAGACAGAGGATGATAAAAGAAGGCCAGAAAGCATTATCAGAGGCCTAACAAAGTTCAAAGAACTAATCAAATGGATCAGAAAGAAAGAAAGCTTCGAATGGAAAATCACTGAAGCAATTACTTTTCCAAAGGACCAAAAATGATACCTGCCAGCCTATTTTCCCCTAAGATACACAAAGTTATTACAAAAAAGAGATATTTTGTACAGACAACTCAGAAGTTATTTCCAGCCTACCAAATAAGCCTGAAAGTCAACAAAAGCAACTAAGTAGTTCAAAGAATTAATGTAATATTAATTATGCAGAGTCAGACTTAAATACATTTTTGCCTTGGGCCTTGTATAGTCTCAAAGGTCAAAAACATTTACTCTGTCATTTATGAGAAATTAGAGACCCTTTCTTTCACTCCACCTCCTCATTTATCTATAAATATCATATGAGGAGCTCATTGTAGTTGTTGGTTGGATTATTATTGAAGTGTAAGATAGTTTCTGAAGCTGTTGAAGTGCTGCTGAGTAGTTGAGGAATACTAGGCTGAGAAGAGAAGTTTTGAGTTGTAAATACCTGCTGGACTTGAAGTATGTAACTGGTTTGAGCGTCAATAATACAAAACGATTCATGGGATCCTGGTCTATATTAATGGTGATGTTATACCTCACTGTATTTGTTTCTCTTTTGTTGTACAAACCGTCCATTTTCTCTGATAAAGAACATAAAATTAAGATTAGGATTTACGGTCAAAGTACCCTATTTCTGCCTAAAATATTTATCTTTATGTTTTCTTCTGCTAAGGTGTGTTTAGAGGATCCTTAATTGCCCTCTAGGTTTATCCAGCTTGTTGTTTTGAGAATGATTCAATAGAGTATAACCAGGGAATGTTGGTAATCCCATATCCTTCTGATTACAACTTGAGATGTTATTCTTGAATGATTTTTTCAAATGCATGCTAAGTAGAGTCTAAATTAGGGAAGTCTATGGTTATCCCTGTCCTATGGTTAGTCTTTAAATTTTTTTTTGAAAGATCCCTTGAGAGTATGCAAAAAGCGGGCTAGATTCATAGTTTCTGTATGATCTTAGGCTATTTTCCTTGTTCTCTTATATGTTTTCTCCTTTCTGAAAGTATTCTTAGGATTACTGGATTGCTGTCTTAAAAGTTTTCTTTATTACAAGTCTACCCAAAGAATTCTATGTTTTTCCCTGTCCTTTGGCTTGCTTCAAACAGTTACTTTGAAAGGCTTTTCTTGTTTAGTGGAGTTAATAGATTCTTCATTGATTATTAGCTTTTCTTCTTTCACAATATCTTAATGTTTCACATCACAATTCAATCTAAAGATCCTTTGATATAGATGAATTGCCCTATGGAAACCCTTGAAGAATTGTTGTACAATTAAATCCTTTTGTGACTCCATAGCCCAATGGGTTAATACTATTTCATGACCTATCTTTTTAGCCAAAACCTTCTTTCAATTTACTCTCACCTTCACCCTTCAACTTACTTCTTCAGTCAATGATATCCATCCCAACCAAACAAACGCTTATATATAGATTCATAACTAGCCTAATATTTTAAACAAAGCATAAATATTATCTTTTGAAAATGCTTATATAGAGAGATCCCTCTCTGAATCCAGGAAGGCTAGGTCCTAGGATTCCAAAGTGGTTCTGATGTGGCCCTTGCAGTATTTGGTATTGCCTTTCTTGCAAATCATAGGGAGCCAACAGTATATTTCTTCCTAGCAATGGTTAATAAGAGGGGAATTTGATTCCACCGTTTGCATTATTGTCACGTTTGACTCTTTGTGAGATTTTGTTTTTGTTTTAGTTTAGTTTTATTTTCTCTCCTTATATGCATACTATATTCCATAATGTAGTGTGTTTTATATTTATTAGCATGTGTTCACTAACCTTCTAACCATATTTTTTGCTTGTGACTATAGCTTGGACACAGGAACCACTCTTCCCAAGCACCGGTGGATTGGTACACTTGTGCACAAAAACCACCACTACAGGATTGGCGACTTCACTAGCTTTACTTTTTATTTAAGTGGTTGTGCTTGTTGCATGGACCTTCTCTTTACTATGGAGTGTTTTTCAGACAAATCCCCTTCTCCTTTTCTTTGCCCATTCACCCACAGTGAAAATTTGCAGTTCAGAAGTTCCGTATATTTAATTTGCAGGAAAACCATGTGCTATTTACTTTAACAGATGCACTGATTTGTGCGAGTTTAGCTCTGACATGCATGTAGAGGTGTGTAGCTGTGTGAAAATTTTCTGCGCAAAAACCAGCGACCAAATTTATCTGTGATTTTCTTCAGTTTCCCAATTGTAAAGTGACTAGAATCCCAGAGAAAAAATGTCAGCACTGTGTGTGGTGTCCCATGACTGTTAAGAACTTGCTTTTGGCCACATTTTAATATTGCTAGTTGCAGAGTTTTAAATTTAAAGATTATCTTCACAAAAATCACATAGTTTAAGTAGGGGGAAATTGAGTTGCAATCTGAATTAACTCATTTTGTGAAAAGAGACACCAAAAAACACATAGATAATTAGCTAGATTAAGTGGCCCTAATCCACATATTATTAGCTAGTTTTCAATTTTTCCTAGTTTGATCATTAATTTTAGTTTAAATTTTTTCACTAGGAGTTGGGACCAGGAATTAATTATCTTAAGAGAAGAAGGTAATATTTGCTTCCTTTGCACCTTTTGGTGACCCTAGGAAAGCATATGAAATATCTCTTCTGATAGTTTTCCATCTCCCTTTAGTTAATCATTTAGATTAATTAGGAAAAGTTGTAAGCGGCCCAATATCCGCACATGATTTGCTGATCAGAAGGAATAATCAAAACATAGATTAATAGGGGACATGTGAAGGATCATCGCATATCCACACCTTAAAACTGTGTTATTTTCACTTTTTTCTCACACACTGCCACACCCTAAGTGAAGTAAAGACTCCTTAAAACTAACCTAACTAAACTCACTAAATTTCCCTTCAGGGGCCACAAGAAAAATTATAGTTCAGGTTAGTACCATGGGGGTAGGTATCCAATAAGCCGCCATGGTCAATTTACATCTTAAGACATAGAATTTGACTGAATGGGGAGCTTTAAATCCTTCTATCCGCCCATGGAAAAGAAAACTCGAGCACCACAGAGACCTGATTTAGAGGGGGTTAAGCTTAGGCCCAGTGCATGCGATATTATTTGGGGCTACTTGACCCATCTAATGCTCGATACTGGTAGATGATTTACCAAGAAGCTCAATACTCAAATTCTCACATGGGAAAATGGTACTTAGTGGTCAAATCTAGGGCATCCTTCCCTATAGGTGACAGTGTAGGAAACACTAGATCCTCTACGCATTACCTTGGCCTATTCTTCGACTGTTGGAAGGTGTCGCCAATTATTTTGGGACGTGAGCCCCAGTACCCACCAGGAGATGTATTTGCAAGGCCGAGTTACAATTGAGAGTGTGAGGATGTTTAGGTCTTTAGGATTTTTTATATCACGCGCAAAAACAACCAAAACCATTTTGTGATTGATTGATCACATAGAACTAATTTCAAGGAAAATCAACTTTTTTGTTTTGTTTTTTTTATGTATGTGGTCACTATTTTTGCTTTGATATATCCTGTTAGTCATCAGTATTTTTCACCTGTTGATGATGACTAGTTTTTAAAGCCAATTTTTCTAGCAGCTGATCTCCAATTTGTCAAATTTGTCAGCTAGAAAACACCCCTAAACATTTTTCCCTCCTACCTTTTCATCAGCCTATGATGAGAAAAAACATAATTTTCAAGCCCTATCTAGTCTCAGTCATACAAACTTGTCCATAAGCTGTCATAAGCTAAATTCATCTGCTGTCAGCCACCCTACCTCTGGTCATATGTCATCTTAAGATCTGGTCATATCAAATAGAATACTCCAAATCTGTCAAAGATCCCCCCTAAGTTAGGTAGTGGCACTTTAGGAAATCCTCCCTTGGAAAACTATCCTAAGCCAAAAGAACATCTGTCTAATATCAACCAGTCATAGATGACCTTCCTATTCTGCAAAAAAATCTTGATACACCCTTAGGTCGCGCCGCTAACAAGACTTGGTGTCTCAGCAGTGCATTTTTCAAAATCTAAACTCATATTTTGTTTATCTATAGTGTTTCAATGTCCTTTTCAAAGCAGAAATGTACCAGTGATTCCAGAATACATTATTAAAATAAACATGAGAAGACAACTACTTCTCATGTTGTTTTGAGCCTGGGATGAAAGTACTGGACAGAGAGGTAATTCAATGAATTTCTGCAAACACAGTCAAAAAGGTTAGTGACTAATGACTAACAAGAAATACTCTAACAGATACAAATCAGGTTTCTCCTAGTTTCTAAAGATGCATAAGGGTATTCTCTCAATAGGATACACATCTCAGAGCATGCCCCTCATGGAATATTGTCAAATTTTCACTTTTTATTACTTATTGTGATATACCAAGCAAAGATAGGCATTACAAGGGAAGATGAAACAGTTTGAGAAAGGGATGAAATGTCACTTGTTGTAAAACCTCCTCCAAACATGAGCAGATGGTTGGGTGAATATGTAAAACCTCCTCCAAACATGAGCAGAGGGTTGGGTCACTTGTTGCAAACCTCCTCCAAACATGAGTAGATGGTTTGGAATATTATGTTGGCCTCCTTCATTTAACAAGCAGAGGGTCAGGAACAAATGTGTAGCCTCATTCAAAGAGCACAAGGTTAACAATGCTGCAAATGGCCTTAAAAACTTGTTTACACCTTTTTCTCCAATGGATGGAACCACTAACATAGAAGTGGTGCTTCAAGGATTGCTTATATGGTTTCACTATTTGAAAGACAGAATTGAAATGCAGTGGGAAACAATTGGATGATTATGAGTAGAAAATGTTGTTAAGCATATGGCCAAGTAGTGATATTTTGGTATTCAAAGAGGCTTTGCTTTTCTTCTATCAAAGGTCTCCTTCAAAGGGTAATCTGAGGCTAGAATGCTCAAACTTAGAACAACCTTATCAAAATGACAAAGAAGATATTCTAAGCCTTGCTTCTGAAAGAGACTTTTGCAAATAAATACAGATACACTATGTGTGAGGAAAATATATGAAACCATGATTCAAGTCCATGACACCATGATTCAAATTCAAGACAATATTCAAAAAATCAAGCCATATCACTATCACAGACAAATACCTCTTTATGCACATATGAAAAAACCCTGTTGTTGTATGTATTTTCATTATGAGTTTCCAAAGGCTTTTCTCCTTGATCAACAGATATAAATCAAGCCATTGGTGAATGCAAATAACGTTCTTCATCCACAGTCAAAGGAAAATATCCAAGGGTGCCTGACTATTTTGATCAACTTCACAATAGGCATAATCATCATCAAACACCAAGAGAGTTGAAATTTTCAAAGTAAGTTTTAGAATTTTGAATCATCTCCTTCCAAGATATGGCAAAGGATGCATCAAAAATCTTGGATATGACTCTTAAACAACGCTCCTTTAAAGGTCAGAAATAGACAAACAGTGACAAGGTTATTTTCTTAAATGAAGAAATAGTGAAAAGGCAATGAAAGCGGTTTTGTTTCTTAAAGAAGCCTTTTTACTTCAACAAGAGCCATGACTATGGTGTCATTCAAAAGTAGCATCCACAACATTTAAATCCTATTCAAATATGGGTCTTTGTAATGTTTTAAAAGGTGATTTATGTTTTGTTATGACCAAAATGCCTTTTCAAAAGGCATCCAAACCCTTACAAGTAAGCAGAAGGGTTCGTAAGTTCATTTGAGTTATAAAGTCAGAGGAGACCGTTGCAAAGCCCCTTGTGCAAATTCAAAACTCAAAGCCATGCTCCCCTAGCTTCCCACTAAAGAAACGAGGTGCTCAGGAAAAAAATTTAAAAATTTGAAGGTTCCAAGACTACGCGGCGCGCTTGTAGTTTTGCGTGGTGCAGCTGTAGTTTTGCGTGGCGCGCCTATGAGCACAAATACATAGGGCTTCAAATATTGCACAACGTGCCTATAGCAGCGTGCGGCACGCCTTTGCGCGCGTTCACCCACCGCCCAAAACCGACCCGACTGCGCGGCGGTTTCTTCTGCAACTGTGCCGCTCAGCCAAAAGGTCTCCAAAAACGCTTTTGAAAGCCAAATCAAGGACCAAAAAGGCTCATAAAAATTTCTCTAGGTATTTTCTATGACCTCTTGGTGAATTTTTGGGGTTAAAGGGCGTATTTTTTCTTTGTTCTCTAAAAAGGAAACAACTATCTTAAAACCACTTCATCATCTAAAAACAATGAGATAAACAGTAGTAAAGAGATAGAGTTCTGCCAAAACTGGAGAAATTTTTCTTCTGTTTGGGGGTCTCATCAATTTGGAAGGTGTATTAACACTAGTTTTAGGGGCATTTTGTCATTTAAAAAGCACAAGAGAAAAGTAGTGATTAGAGGTTAGAGCCTTTGGTAAAAAATTAAAGAGTTTTGTTGTTGTGATTACTAAGGATTAGTACAGTGATAGGTGGGGTGTCTTTATTAGTCTTAAAGGGCCTTAACTTCCTTTAAGAACAGTGAAAACCATACACAAATTACAAGACAAAAATATAGAGTTGTAGAGGTCTCAAGTTGGTTGGAAGGTGTCCTAACAGTGTTAAAACAAGAACAAAATTTGTCTGCAAAATCAAAGGGGAAAACACTGATTATAAGGTGAAGGCTTGGTCATATAAAGTGTCCTCTCTGTGTTATGAAATAGAAAACTTTGTGCAGCCTCCACAGTTCAAAAATCAGAGTCTGTGGTGAAATGTTTTTCAAGTTAGCTAAAGGTGTCTTGTTTTCTTTGTGAAGAGCAATGAATAGCGAAAGAAAAGTGTTTGGAGAGAAAAGTGTTTTTGTCAAAACACAAGAGTTCTTTTTTCACCAAGAAACCACAAACACATCTTTTCAGAGTTATTTTCCCAAACACAGTGATAAATTGTTTTTGGTTGTCATTGACAAATACTTGTTTGATTGGCATCAAAGAGGCACAATGACTTATAAGGAGGATAGGGTGTGTTGTTGAGAAACCATTTCAAGGACCATTTGAGACAGCTTGTTTTTGTCAGTTAGTAAAGAGTATCCAAAACAAAATGCCTCCTAGGAAAGACAATAGAAGTGGCCCTCATAGGAGGTTTGAACCTATTTCAACTGAAGAGGTAAATGCTCATCCATCAGTCCTGTTTAACTTTCATGAAGTTGGATGTCTAGATTTTTGTCAAAGGGTGCAGGCGGTGAAAAGCTATCTCCCCTTGACACATCTTTGTGCTTTGAGATTGCAAGGGAAACACTTTCAGCTGGCAGGCTTGGATTTCAATTTTTCTCCTCGATCCATTTCCAAAGCTACCAAAATCCCTTATGTCAGGGAAAAGTGGTTTAAACAAAGCTACCTAGACTCATAACAGTACAAACCCTTTTTGATGCTGGAGCATCGGGATACATGTCCATCCATCCTTCCTTTCTCATATCTGTTGACTAGTTATCCTCCCCTCATGAAGATAATCATGAAATATTTCACATGCGAGGGAATATTTTCCTGGGTCTATGCTTACCATGTCCGATTGCTCATGCATTTCATAAGAGCCCAATTGTTAAATCTCCCCTTCTTTCTCCATAGAAGTATTGAAAATATGGCATCCATTGTTCAGAAAAGACCTCCTTCTCAACAATCAGCTTGCCTTTTCCATCATTCTCTCATCAAGATTGTCATTCTTCACCAGCTTGAGAAAAAGGGAATCTCTTGGGACACTTTCATTGCACATCCAGATTTCGCCACTATACCTTCATCCCATGCATCTCCTTCACCTTCCACTCAGCATATTTCACCTTCTTCAAGTAAGCCCATTCCCAAGAAGCTAAAATTTCCCATGATTAGTGAGGAAGAGCAGCATGATGAAGAAGAGCATCATGATGAAGAAGAAGAGCATGATGAAGAAGAGTAGCAGCATGATGATGTGCAGCAACATGATGAAGAAGAGCAGCAGCATGATGAAAGGCAGAAAAGTGAAGAAAAACACAGTGGTTATAGGCAGCATAGTGATGAAGAAAAGCGCCATGAAAAAGAGCTAAACAATGAGGAGGGAAATGATGAGGAAATTGAACAGTTTGATGAAGATATTGGTAGCCCTCACAGCAACAAAAAATATGAAGATGAAGCCCAAAAAATCGAAGAGACAGAGCCTCAAAGTCCTAAAGAAAGAAAATACAAGAGTAAAGAGGGCAGCCCTCAAAAAGACATGCAAGATGAAAATCAAAGCATTCATGAAGAAACTCAAAACAATGTCAAGGATGATGAGGGAAGTAACAAGGGAAAAGAGAAAATAGAGCATGTGCTAGCTGCCTCTCTTAGGCAAGGGGCCATGCTTTCTTCTCCAAAAGTGGCAAAGCACCAGACATCAAGGAAAAGGGTGCCTCAAACTATAACTCCAAATGTTACTAGGGCCCTCCGAAGCAAGGGGAATTTTCCCAAGCAACCCATTGTCAAATTACCCAAGAGGAGGAAGACCAAGAAGGCCACCCAAAGCAAGGGAAATGAGAAAGAAGAAAGCTTCCATGAGAAGGAGAGGGACTTTGACATAATTCAGATCCAAAGTGATGATAGCGACAATGATGCCCAAATCCTAGAGTCTCTCTTGATCAATAGAGAAGAACAAATTGATGCTTTGAGGGTAGATCTAGAGAGGTCTAGAAACTTCATTCACTTTTTGCAAACACAAAACAAACAGATGAGTGTCCACATAGCGGTATATGAGACACGGGCCATTAAATATAAAAAAGAGGCCTCCAAGGTGCAAGTTAAGTTGGAAGAAATCATGGGCGAGTTCAATGATAACGAAGATGAGGATCAGCTAAGGAGAAAGAGGCCAAGGACCATGGGACTCAGAAGAGCCCTTGAGAAACAAAAGGAGAAAGAAGCTGCCATTTTCCAATCTTTTCCTCTCACTACTTTGTTCACCCAAGAGATAGAGGAAAATCGAGAAGCATGGCTTGAGAGGATGAATGATCACTTGGAAAAGAAGTTGGAAAAGGAAAATAGAGATTTGGACCTTCAAAGGAGGATGAATAATCACTATAAGAAGCTTAATCAGTTCGCTCGACGAAAATTGAAGGCCACACAGGAAAAACTCAAGGAAGCTCAAAAGAGGTGCCCGGCACCAAAAATGAAGAAAGACACCTCAAAGCTCCAAATTTTGGTCTCAGCTTCTCAGCATGTTTCTCAAAACCCTTGAGGGTCATGCTCGCAAAAATTGGGTGAAATTCAACTAGTTTTGGTTTTTTGTCATTTTTGGGTTTTTGGCTAAAAATGATGGGCATCGCCATTTCTGTTTGGGACATCCTCAAAGGATGAAAATGGTATCATTGGATGCCATAATTTTAGGGGCATCTACTCAGTGATTTTAAGATCAATTGAAGATGATTTGGTCCCCCAAAATGGCGAAAAACACTCACTTTTTCCACACTCTGCCCTGTTTATCAGCAAAGTCTATTTTTTGGGTTTTTACACACAGGTCAGTTTTTGATAGACTTCTAGTACTCAGTTTGGATAAAACTAAGAATTTTCATAAAATAGACATTCAGAGATTTCCAACGAGCCATCACAGGCCTCTTTTTGACATCGGGAAGGCCTCCAAAAGTTGCCGAAAAAACATAGGACTTTCTGCTGATATATTTCTTAAGTATTTTTCTAAAAAATACACTTTTATGAAGTGGCTTTTCCTAATGTGCGTTTAACTATTTTTGGGCATGGTTAGTTATGAAAAGTCAATATATTTTCCTTTTTTAGCATTTTTGAAATATTTTATTAGATATTTTGTGCCTTGGGCTTTGCAAATCCTCAAGGACAAAATCAGATATTTTTGATGGGCCAATGAGATTGCAAGTTGCACTAGGAGGTTTTCCCTCATCTTGGCCTATATATTCCAAGAGACTTCATTGTAAATAAGGCTGAAATTGATGATATAGAGCAATATATGGTTATACAAGCTTGGAAGAAACACTTGTCTTATGCATTGGATAGTTTCTTGAATGTTTTTGGATGATGAAGGAGGATTGTTGTTGGATTCCTTGACTTGGTAAAATGGTATAGTGTCCCTCTCTGTTATGCTTCTTAGTTTTCATTCATATTCCATGTTCTTGCTTGCTATAAGACAATAGAGAATAGATTTGAGACATGCCCTTGGAGGCACCTCAAATTTCCTGTTTCTTTATAGCTTCTATGTTTTCTTCCTTCTTAGTCATATCAAAGAATCCTTGATTTCTCTTTGATAACTGAAGAAATTGTTTGCTTGTTTCATTTATGGTTTTATGCATGCTAAGTATGATTCATGGTATGGCCTGCTTACTCATGGCTAGTCATAGCTCCACCTTTGAAACCTTTTTTTGATTGTTTGATTGTCATTTTTTGAACCAAGGAGGTCTTGTACTGATCTTGCCCTTTGCCTAAAACTATGAAATCTGGCTTCAAAGTGCCCAATAGCTTGAAATACTATGCTTAGGCATTTCTTCATAGTTATTTGAGTTGTTTGTTTGTCTTAATTTTATTTCCCCAAAGTCTGATAGCAATTTCCTAAAGTTAGAGAGTCATATATCTCTATGCATTGCTTGAATGTTTATTTCTATACATTTATCAGTTTATGGTTACATTTCTCATGATTAATGGTTAGCCCTACCATGTTTATGTCAACTATTGAACTATTTATGTTTGAAATCCTTTGTTCTTCACAAAATTAGTGTCCATCCCACTCCATTTTGTAGAAAGATCCATTTTACCTCAATCAAATCGGCCCTTCAACAACCTTGTATCTCCATCTGAAAGCTTTCTTGACCTTTTCGACCCCATAGCCCAGTTGATCTGACATCTTTTTACCTATCTTAGTCTTTGATCAGTTCATCCCTCACAAACCTAAAAAAAAAACCAAAAGCTACTTCATAACTAGCCTAAAATCAGAAACACAAGAAGCAAACACACATATATCCCTTACACAAATAGAGAGAGCCCTCTCTGAGTCCAGGAAGGCTAGGTCCTTGGGCTCCAAATATTGGTTTGTTGTTACCCTGTCAGTTGGCTTTTCAATCAGCCAAATCATGGGACCCTAACATAATGGCGATCATAGTGGGACTTTGAGTTAGTGACAATCTAAGTACACCTTAGGACTTTATAAATCCCTTATCTTCAAGAATACCTACCAATATAGCCACCTCATCGCCACACTAACATAATGGCGATCACGGTGGGACTCTGAATTAGTGATAATCTAAGTACACCTTAGGACTCCAGAAATCCCTTAGCTTCAAGAATACCTGCCATTTAGCCACCTCATCATAACCCTAACATAATTGTGATCATGGTGGGATGAAATAAGTACATAACAGTCTAGCAAACTCTTGTAGTTTCATTAGTCTTTCAAAATTTAAATAGGGAAGCAGTCCATAAAATCATTTAGAGTAAACTCTTTTGTTTTCACCACCCTAGAAAATTGATGAATCAGGTTTAGAACACTCTAATAAACCATAGGCTGCACATAAAAATTCAGAAAACCCAAAAAATCCCCAGAATGGCTTTTCCCTAGTTATTGGTGGTGGACCATAGCTACATCTCTACAAAAAAAACCAAGTTCCACCTGGCGACTCCACTAGCCTCCAGTAGGCCTAAAAAATCCATAAAAATGAAAAATTCACTCATCATTTCTAAAACTTAAAACTCATGGTGAAAACTCTGTGATCAGTGACAAACTAAGTATAACTTAACGATTCAGAAAAATTCACCTAAACATAGGAGATAAACAGAAATAAGCTTGCAAATAAAACCATCAGCTTGTCCAAACAGCCTAGCAAACTGTTGAAACCAAGTAATAACTCTTCCTTGCAAGTCTTCACCTCAAAGTTTGCTAAGAAAAACTTTTTCCTGAAAGCATATTTGATAGTTTTGGTGGTGGACCATAGATCTCAAAGAAATCCACTTGGCGACTCCACTAGCCTAATTTTTGTTTGACCATCCTTCACATTAGTGAAACCCCTAGAGAGGACATTCATCCAAAACAATCACAAATACCATCCTCTCTAAACTTTGAATTCGAAATATGGCTTCACAAAGAATCTATACTAGATCTCATCTAGACACAAATCCCCCTATCATAGTAGATGACCCAGAGAAGATTCTGTGGCAAGCTTCTGAAACTAGCAACTTAGCTACCGATAGGTCCATCCGTAAATCAAGATCAATACATTAGCATCTCACATCCTTGCAGGATTCCCCATTTGACTTAAAATCATCAAAAACCCTTTTTAGAAGCAAGTCACAAAGTAAAGTAAACTTTGACAATCTTGAGCCCCTAGATTTGCTATAGAGTCCTAGTAGAAAAGCCTCACCTACCACACCTCCCGACTTCCAGCTTCTCCGTCATTTTGGCTCCTACCACCCCAGATCTGCTCAAAATCAGATCACTAGCCCAAGTACATCTGCCACACCCATCCAGACCACTACTGTTCAAATCACCTCAGCTCATCCTACAAGCCCTCATATTGTAAATCATCCATTAGCTCTCGCCATGGCAGCTTGGTATGCACCCTTGGTGTTGCCACACCCTTTGGCTCCTTTACAAAATGACTATCAATCCAAAATCCCACACTTTACTGGAGTTGAGGCTACTACCACTCAACAACATGTAGATAGAATTAGTGATGCCTTTGAATACATGGAAATAGAGGAAGAGACCATAAGAATGAGGATGTTCGCCCAAAGCCTAGGCAGAGAAACCAAAAAATGGTTTAAGAGCTTAACTCGAAATAGCATACACGATCTTCTAGAACTCTACAAAACCTTCATAAATAAGTGGGAAATCAGAAAGAACCCCATTCAAATCCTGTCAGAGTATAACAATCTGAAAATGGAAAATGGGGAAAGTGTCCAGGAATACTGCACGAGGTTCAACAGTGTGTATAACGGCCTCCCGCCTCACTTCAAACCTCCACTTAGCTCAACCTTAGCAATGTTCCCCGAAGGTTTCGACCCAGACATGACTTATTAACTAAGAGACAAGGACCCCCCAACCTTAGAGGAAATGCAAAAAGTGGCCATAAATGTAGAAGCCAACTTAGCTGAAAAGAGAGCTAGGATGAAATCAAAGAAGAAATTCACATACCATGACGAAGTTTCCCCTTCAGTATCTTCTTCAGATCCTAGAATAGATGGCCTGGTTAAAACCATGGAAAAAATGTGGGAAAAAATAAGTGAAAAGACACCTCTTAGGGACAACCAGCCAAGCCCTCCAAACAAAAACCGAAACCAAAACTTTAGGAGAGAGCAGCCTAAAAAAAAACCAAGGGAAACTGACCAACAAGTTAGGCCACCCTTTAATGAAAATTATGTTGATGAGGATGAGAGGGATACAGAACCCATTGATGAAAATCATTTGAACCTTATAGGTTCTGATAACGAGAGTGAGGTTTACCTCACAGAAGAAGAACAAGCTTTCTTCTCTCCGAATCAAAATGAAACCAACTATGAAGATCCCGAAGATCTTGCTATAGATTTTCAGAATGCCATAATGGAAGCTCATAGGCAATATGATCTTAGAAGCAGAAAAAACCAAGACAAATCCAAGAAAGGTAGCTCGGACACTGCTAAAACCCCTGATACCATCCTTAAAAGAACAGTGGATAGCAACAAAATCGTGGTCAAGAAAACTGACCAAAGAAAAGATAAAGCTATTCAGACAAGCCTTGGCCCAGATTTTCCCAGTACCTCTTCCAAGATTCCCAAGATGGCTGTTTTGAACAAAATCCTGAAACAAAGTCAGCAAAATTAGAACATAGAGAAAGTCATGGCTGGAAAAATTGAAGCAAACCTATCTAAACTACAAGCACCCTTCAGTTTTGAGGGAGAAATCGCCAAAATAAAGATTACCATGCCTCTCACTGAACTTATCGCCCAAAGCTCATAAATCCCAAGTGTTAAAGGTCCTGAATATAGGAAATGATGCAAACACCCTAAATCTAGCTGATGACACTCCTGAAGCGTTGTTTGGTCCAAAAATAGAAGGGAAATTCCAAGAAGGAACCACTCTTCCCTTTTACATCAGTCTGAATATCCATGACCAAATCTTACACAATGCCATGCTAGACTCCAGGGCCTCGCATAATCTCATGCCGAAGGTTGTGATGGAAATATTAGGCCTAGAAATCATAAAACCTGATAAAGACTTATATTCATTTGATTCAAGTAGAGTCAAGTGTCTAGGCTTAATCAAAGATATTTTTTTCAGTTTGGCCCAAATACCTGCAAAACACCTGATCATGGACATAGTGGTAGCGAACATTCCCCCCAAGTATGGAATGCTTTTATCCAAAACTTGGGGAGCTAAGCTTCAGGGAAATATTCAACTTGATATGTCCTACGCCAATATTCCTATGTTTAACCAAACTAGAATACTCTATCGGAAATCACACATGAAATATATGGTCAGCAACCAAGAAAGGCCAGATAACATCCCGATGTACTCCTTGCATTCTGATCTAAAATCTTTCATTTTACACATTGATGAAGACATTGAAGAACAGTCATGAGGATTTGAAACAAACTTAGACCCACCACATCAGCTGCCCCAAGTTCTCTATGATTAACTAGACACTCAAAATTATCATGACCATGAGCAGTTATGTCTTGAGGAAAGAGAGTTTGTTCCGCTTGAAACAGAGATAGAGCAAGAAGCACAAAACATTATGTACCATCAAGCAAATTGCTCAAACCATAGGCAAACATCAGCAGTAACATCAGGAGACTTTTTCAGAATAGAGGCATTAGAAGACTTGCATATCACAAACCTCTTTGGAAATCAAGGGCAGGGGAGCTTAATGTTCTTACCATACCTTAAGGATTTACCATCACATAACTCTACCCCTTCAAATGAAACCTTGACTGTAGCCATAAAAGCTCGAAATCTAGGAAAAATGTCTAAAAAAATTCTTATGAAAGGATATGATGACTGCAATCCAAATATACCTGAGTTGTTTGAACTAGCTAGCATTTTTCCACTCCACCAAATACTTAGAACTCCTAGAATTTGCAATATTGTTCAAAGTACTACTTCATGTAGAGAAAATAGTGAGAAGAACTATGCCACTGCCATCACTCCAAGAAACAACTTCGACAAAAGAAAATACAAAAATCTTGACCAAACAATAGTATTCAAAGATAAAACAGTTGGTCATAGGATCTGTTTTGATTTTAGACATACAAATACACACCCTTGTGACAGAAATTATATCCTTCCGGCCCAAGACCATGATATAACAATGATAAATGCTTTTAATCATGTGTCTTTGCAAAATGATGTTTCAGGATATCACCAAATAATCCCTTTGCAAAGCGAACAACTCAAATAATTTTTCAAGTATGCTGGAAGTAGTTCCATCTTCAAACCCAGAATTGCAAAACCACCAAACACCAAAAAAATGCTCCTAAAAGGCATGTTTCTAGTTCTGAGTTTCTGCATTCTGACATACCTTGATGATGTCATCATATACTTCAAAAATGACAAAGAATATCTGCATTATTTGAAAAATATATACAGAAAAAGAAGAAGTGGCAATCAAAGGTATAAAGAGATACAGCGGGAAGATACAGGGTTGTTTAAAGATTCATGCATGAATCCTTATGTCATGCTTGAAAGAGAAAATTTTCCAAATTTTTCTTTTCATGAGCTGAGTGGACCAAGAATGGTAGGAGATCCTTATGAAGATAATATGCTTAAGTTTCACCATTTCCAAGATTTCTGAGTTAAAACATTTTCAATCATTGTATATACCATTGCTTGAAAAATAAATCAAAAAGCAGAAAACTCAAAAACAATAGAAAAATAGAAAAAGAGGGCATTTTGAAAAATAGAAAGAAAGCCCCATATTCCAAAAAATAGTCATTCTGAAAGCGCGCAAGTCTAAATGCCACTACTAGTGCTCAAAATGTCTTGTTCAATTATCTAGCCTAATCATAACTGAACATGTTTTAAATTTATTTGCTGATAAGTTAGTGAGAGGAAAGATAGTCAACATTGTGTAAGCTTGACTTGTCAAAGAAAATATATTAGGAAAAGATACTAGTTCCACATGCTCAAAACAGAACCAAAGAGGAAAGCAGGGATGAAAAACAAACTGTGTATCCTAGCCCTGATTTTCTAGATTTCATTTTATGCAAAATAATATTTGTGTGCAGCTTGCCTTTCATGCCACAAGTACATGACAAATCAAATCCTGATTTGGTCATTTTTCAATTTCATGTTTTAGATTAGAGAATAAAATCCTGTCAAACAGCTTAACCTTGACAGTCGATCCAGCATAGGTAGAGAAACAAAGGAATTCATCAGCTTAATCTGAACTCCTGACGGATATAAGTGTAGAATTAGATAGTGTCATTTTTCAAAAATATTATGTCAAAGGGTTGCTAGTCCAAATGCACCCGAAAGAAGAAAAAATGTTAGGAAATATAGTGGAGTAGGTAGAAATTTCTTTGATGCTAATCATGCTGTCAATTTTCAGAAATAGCATCAAGGAAGAAAGAAATTTGTGCCAATGGATAAAGGTACTAGTCTTCAAAGGACCGAGATCTGAAATTCTGGACACCTTCTGAAAAGGAGCTGCCCTCCCCAAATGGAGCCACTGTTAGTCATTCGTATTTTTCACCTGTTGATGATGACTAGTTTTTAAAGCCAAGTTTTCTAGCAGTTCATCTCTAATTTATCAAATTTATCAGCTAGAAAACACCCCTAAATATTTTTCCCTCCTACCTTTTCAATCAGCCTATGATGAGAAAAAACCTAATTATCAAGCCCTATCTAGTCTCAGTCATACAAACTTGTCCATCAGCTGTCATAAGCTAAATTCATCTGCTGTCAGCCACCCTACCTCTGGTCATATGTCATCTTAAGATCTGGTCATACCAAAGAGAATACTACAAATCTGTCAAAGATCCCCCCTAAGTTAGGTAGTGGCACTTTAGGAAATCCTCCCTTGGAAAACTATCCTAAGCCAAAAGAACCTCTGTCTAATATCAACCAGTCATAGATGACCTTCCTATTCTGCAAACAAAGCTTGATACACCCTTAGGTCACGCCACTAACAAGTCTTAATGTCTCAATAGTGCATGTTTCAAAAGCCAAACTCATATTGTGTTGATATATAGTGTTTCAGTGTCCTTTTCAAAGAAGAAATGTACCAGTGATTCAGAAGACATTATTAAGCTAAACATGAGAAGACAGCTGCTTCTCATGTTGTTTTGAGCCTGGGATGAAAGTTCTGGATAGAGAGGTAATTTAATGAATTTCTGCGAACATAGTAAAAAATGTTAGTGAATAATGACTAGCAAGAAATACTCTAACAGATACAAGTCAGGATGCTCCTGGTTTCTAAAGATGCATAAGGGTATTCTATCAAAAGGATACACATCTCAGAGCATGCCCCTCATGGGATATTGTCAAATTTTCACTTTTTATTACTTATTGTGAAATACCAAGCAGAGATAGGCATTACAAGGGAAGATTACACAGTTTGAGAAAGGGATGAAATGTCACTTGTTGTAAAACCTCCTACAAACATGAGCAGATGGTTGGGTGACTGTGTAAAACCTTCTCCAAACATGAGCAGAGGGTTGGGTCACTTGTTGCAAACCTCCTCCAAACATGAGTAGATGGTTGGGAATATTATGCTAGCCTCCTTCATTTAACAAGCAGAGGGTTAGGAACAGAGGTGTAGCCTCATTCAAAGAGCACAAGGTTAGAAATGCTCCAAATGGCCTTAAAAACTTGTTTACACCTTTTTCTCCAATGGATGGAACCACTAACATAGCAGTGGTGTTTCAAGGATTGCTTATATGGTTTCACTATTTGAAAGACAGAATTGAAATGCAGTGGGAAACAATTGGATGATTATGAGTAGAAAATGTTGTTAAGAAGATGGCCAAGTAGTGATATTTTGGTATTCAAAGAAGCTTTGGTTTTCTTCTATCAAAGGTCTCCTTCAAATGGTAATCTGAGGCTAGAATTCCCAAACTTAGAACAACCTTATCAAAATGACAAAGAAGATAGTCTAAGCCTTGCTTCTGAAAGAGACTTTTGCAAATAAATACATAGACAATATGTGTGAGGAAAAGCTATGACACCATGATTCAAGTCCATGACACCATGATTCAAATTCAAGACAATATTAAAAAAATCAAGCCATATCACTATCACAGACAAAGACCTCTTTATGTACATATGAACAAACCCTGCTATTGTATGTATTTGCATTAAGAGTTTCCAAAGGCTTTTCTCCTTGATCAACAGATATAAATCAAGCCATGGGTGAATTCAAATAAGGTTCTTCATCCACAATCAAAAGAAAATATCCAAGGGCGCCTGACTGTTTTGATCAACTTCACAATAGGCATAATCATCATCAAACACCAAGAGAGTTGAAATTGTCAAAGTAAGTTTTAGAATTGTGAATCATCTCCTTCCAAGATATGGCAAAGGATGCATCAAAAATCTTGGATATGACTCTTAAGCAGCACTCCTTTAAAGGTAAGAAATAGACAAACATTGACAAGGTTATTTTCTTAAATGAAGAAACAGTGAAAAGGCAGTGAAAGGGGTTTTGTTTCTTAAAGAAGCTTTTTTACTTCAACGAGAGCCATGACTATGGTGTCATTTAAAAGTAGCATCCACAACATTTAAATCTTATTTGAATATGGGTCTTTGTAATGTTTTAAAAGGCGATTTGTGTTTTGTTATGACTAAAAATCCTTTTCAAAAGGAATCCAAAACCTTACAAGTAAACACAAGGGTTTGTAAGTTCATTTGAGTTATAAAGGCAGAGGAGACCATTGCAAATCCCCTTGTGAAAATTCAAAAATTAAAGCCATGCTCCCTTAGCTACCCACTGAAGAAACGAGGTGCTCAGGAAAAATATTTCAAAATTTCAAGGTTCCAAGACTATGCGGCACGCCTGTAGTTTTGCGCGGCGTACCTATGAGCGCAAATATAGAGGGCTTCAACTGTTTCGCGGCGCACCTATAGCAGTGCGTGGCGCGCCTCTGCGCGCGTTCACCCACCGCCCGAAACCAACCCGACTGCTCGACGCTTTCTTCTGCAAGCATGTCGCTCACCCAAAAGGTCTCCAAAAACGCTTTTGAAAGCCAAATCAAGGACCGAAAAGGCTCATAAACATTGCTCTAGGTATTTTCTATGACCTCTTGGTGAATTTTTGGGGTTAAAGGGCGTGTTTTTGCTTTGTTCTCTAAAAGGGAAACAATTATCTTAAAAACACTTCATCATCTAAAAACAATGAGATAGACAGTGGTAAAGAGACAAAGTTTTGTCAAAACTGGAGAATTTTTTCTTGTGTTTGGGGGTCTCATCAATTTGGAAGGTGTCTTAACACTGGTTTTAGGGGCATTTTGTCATTTAAAAAGCACAAGAGAAAAGCAGTGATTAGAGGTTAGAGCCTTTGGTAAAAAATTAAATATTTTGGTTGTTGTGATTGCTAAGGATTATTATAGTGATAGGTGGGGTGTATTTATCAGTCTTAAAGGGCCTTAACTGCCTTTAAGAACAGTGAAAATCATACACAAATTACAAGACAAAAATACAGAGTTGTAGAGGTCTCAAGTTGGCTGGAAGGTGTCCTAACAGTGTTAAAACAAGAGCAACCTTTGTCTGCAAAATCAAAGGGGAAAACACTGACTATAAGGTGAAGGCTTGGTCATATAAAGTGTCCTCTCTGTGTTGTGAAATAGTAAACTTTGTGCAGCCTCCGTAGTTCAAAAAGTAGAGTTTGTGGTGAAAGGTTTTTCAAGTCAGTTGAAGGTGTCTTGCTTGCTTTGTGAAGAGCAGTGAACATAGAAAGAAAAGTGTTTGGAGAGAAAAGTGTTTTTGTAAAAACACAAGAGTTCTTTTTTCACCAAGAAACCACAAACACATCTTTTCAAAGTTATTTTCCCAAACACAGTGATAAATTGTTTTTGGTTGTCATTGACAAATACTTGTTTGATTGGCATCAAAGAGGCATAGTGACTTATAAGGAGGACAAGGTGTGTTTTTGAGAAACCATTTCAAGGACCATTTGAGATAGCTTGTTTTTGTTAGTTAGCAAAGAGTATCCAAAACAAAATTCCTCCCAGGCAAGACAGTAGAAGTGGCCCTCACAGGAGGTTTGAACCTGTTTCAACTGAAGAGGTAAATGCTCATCCATCAGTCTTGTTTAACTTTCATGAAGTTGGATGTCTAGAGTTTTGTCAAATGGTGCAGGAGTTGAAAAGCTATCTCCCCTTGACACATCTTTGTGCTTTGAGATTGCAAGGGAAATAATTTCAACTGGCAGGCTTGGATTTCAAGTTTTCTCCTAGATCCATTTCCAAAGCTACCAAAATACCTTATGTTGAGGAAAAGTGGTTTAAACAGAGCTACCTAGACTCACAATAGTACAAACCCTTTTTGAAGCCAGAGCATCGGGATACATGTCCATCCATCTTTCCTTTCTCATATCTGTTGACTAGTTATGCTCCCCTCATGAAGATAATCATGAAATATTTCACATGCGAGGGAATATTTTACTGGGTCTATGCTTACCATGTCCGGTTGCTCATGCATTTCACAAGAGCCCAATTATTAAATCTCCCCTTCTTCCTCCATAGAAGTATTGAAAATATGGCCTCCATTGTTCAGAACAGACCTCCTTCTCAGCATTCAGCTTGCCTTTTCCATCATTCCCTCATCAAGATTGTCATTCTTCATCAGCTTGAGAAGAAGGGAATCTCTTGGGACACTTTCATTGCACATCCATATTTCGCCACTATACCTTCATCCCATGCATCTCCTTCACCTTCCACTCAGCATATTTCACCTTCTTCAAGTAAGCCCATTCCCAAGAAGCTAAAATTTCCCATGATTAGTGAGGAAGAGCAGCATGATGAAGAAGAGCAGCAACATGATGATGGGCAGCAACATGATGAAGAAGAGCAGCAGCATGATGAAAGGTAGCAAAGTGAAGAAAAACAAAGTGATGATAGGTAGCACAGTGATGAAGAAAAGCACCATGAAAAAGAGCAAAACAGTGAGGAGGGAAATGATGAGGAAATTGAATAGTTTGATGAAGATATTGGTAGCCCTCACAACAGCAAAAAAGATGAAGATGAAGCCCAAAACATTGAAGAGACAGAACCTCAAAGTCCTAAAGAAAGCAAAGACAAGAGTAAATAAGCTCAAAGCATTCATGAAGAAACTCAAAATAGTGGCAAGGATGATGAGGGAAGTAACAAGGGCAAAGAGCAAATAGAGCATGTGCTAGCTTCCTCTCCTAGGCAAGGGGCCATGCTTTCTTCTCCAAAAGTGGCAAAGCCCTGGACATCAAGGAAAAGGGTTCCTCAAACTATAACTCCAAATGTTAATAGGGCCCTCCGAAGCAAGGGGAAGTTTCCCAAGCAACCCATTGTCGAATTACCCAAGAGGAGGAAGACCAAGAAGGCCACCCAAAGCAAGGGAAAGGAGAAAGAAGAAAGCAGCCATGAGAAGGAGAGGGAATTTGACATAATTTAGATCCAAAGTGATGATAGCGACAATGAGGCTCGAATCGTAGAGTCTCTCTTGATCAATAGAGAAGAACAAATTGATTCTTTGAGGGCAGATATAGAGAGTTCTAGAAACTTCATTCAATTTTTTCAAACACAAAACAAATAGATGAGTATCCACATGGCGGTATATGAGACATGGGCCATTAAATATAAAAAAGAGGCCTCCAAGGCACAAGTTAAGTTGAAAGAACTCATGGGTGATATCAATGATAGTGAAGATGAGGAGCAGCCAAGGAGAAAGAGGCCAAGGACCATGGGACTCAGAAGAGCCCTTGAGAAACAAAAGGAGGAAGAAGCTACCCATTTCCAATATTTTCCTCTCACTACTTTGTTCACCCAAGAGATAGAGAAAAATCGAGAAGCATGGCTTGATAGGGTGAATGATCACTTGGGAAAAGAAGTTGGAAAAGGCCAATAGAGATTTGGACCTTCAAAGGAGGATGACCGGGCACTATAAGAAACTTAATCATTTCGCCTGATGGAAACTGAAGGCCACACAGGAAAAACTCAAGGAAGCTCAAAAGAGGCGCCCGACACCAAAAATGAAGAAAGACACCTCAAAGCTCCAAATTTTGGCCTCAAATTCTCAACATGTTTCTCAAAACCCTTGAGGGTCATGCTCGCCAAAATTGGGCAAAATTCAACAAGTTTTGGTTTTTTGTCATTTTTGGGTTTTTGGCTAAAAATCATGGGCATCGCCATTTCTGTTTGGGACATCCTCAAAGGATGAAAATGGTATCATTGGATGCCATAATTTCAGGAGAATCTAGTCAGCAATTTTCAGATCAATTGAAGATGATTTGGTCCCCCAAAATGGCGAAAAACACTCACTTTTTCCACACTCTGCCCCATTTATCAGCAAAGTCTATTTTTTGGGTTTTTACACACAGGTCAGTTTTTGATAGAATTCCAGTAATAATTTTGGAGAAAAATAAGTATTTTCAGAACATAGACATTCAGAGCTTTCCAACGAGCTATCACGGGCCTCGTTTCGACATCAAGAAGGCCTCCAAAAGTTGCCGGAAAGACAAAGGACTTTCTACTGATATATTTCTTAAGTATTTTTGTGAAAAATACGCTTTTCTGAAGTGGCTTTTCCTAATGTGCGTTTAGCTATTTTTGGGCATGGTTAGTTATGAAAAGTCAATATATTTTCCTTTTTAAGAATTTTTGAGATATTTTATTAGATATTTTGTGCCTTGGGCTTTGCAAAGCCTCAAGGACAAAATCAGATATTTTTGATGCACCAATGAGATTGCAAGTTGCACTAGGAGGTTTTCCCTCATCTTGGCCTATATATTCCAAGAGATTTCATTGTAAATAAGGTTGAACTTGATGATATAGAGCAGTGTATGGTTATACAAGCTTGGAAGAAACACTTGTCTCATGCATTGGATAGTTTCTTGAATGTTTTTGGATGATGAAGGAGGACTGTTGTTGGATTCCTTGACTTGGTAAAATGGTATAGTGTCCCTCTCTGTTATGCTTCTTAGTTTTCATGCATATTCCATGTTCTTGTTTGCTATAAGACAATAGAGAATAGATTTGAGACATGCCCTTGGAGGCACCTCAAATTTCCTGTTTCTTTATAGCTTCTATGTTTTCTTCCTTCTTAGTCATATCAAAGAATCCTTGATTGCTCTTTGATAACTGAAGAAATTTTTTGCTTGTTTCATTTATAGTTTTATGCATGCTAAGTATGATTCACGGTATGCCCTACTTACTCATGGCTAGTCATAGCTCCACCTCTGAAACCTTTCTTTGATTGTTTGATTGTCATTTGTTCAACCAAGGAGGTCTTGTACCGATCTTGCCCTTTGCCTAAAACTATGCAATCTTGCTTCAAAGTGCCCAATAGCTTGAAATACTATGCTTAGGCATTTGCTCATAGTGATTTGAGTTGTTTGTTTGTCTTAATTGTATTTCCCCAAAGCCTGATAGAAATTTCCTAAAGTTAGAGAGTCATATATCTCTATGCATTGCTTGAATGTTTATTTCTATACATTTATCAGTTTATGGTTACATTTCTCATGATTAATGGTTAGCCCTACCATGTTTATGTCAGCTATTGAACTATTTATGTTTGAAAGCCTTTTTTCTTCACAAACTTAGTGTCCATCCCACTCCATTTTTCCCAAAGATCCATTTTTCCTTGATCAAATTAGCCCTTCAACAACCTTGTAGCACCATCTGAAAGCTTTCTTGACCTTTTCGACCCCATATCCCAGTTGATCTGACATATTTTTACCTATCTTAGTCTTTGATCAGTTCATCCCTCACAAACCTAAAAACAAAACCAAAAACCTACTTCATAACTAGCCTAAAATTAGAAACACAAGAAGCAAACACACATATATCCCTTACACAAATAGAGAGAGCCCTCTCTGAGTCCAGGAAGGCTAGGTCCTTGGGCTCCAAAGATTGGTTTGATGTTACCCTATCACTTGGCTTGCCAATCAACCAAATCACGGGACCCTAACATATCCCCTCTCATAGAACTGAAGAATTTTTCCAAAACCATACCTAGTTGACACCATAATGAACCCAATAGGACCTCGTCGATCTAGATGCCTTTTGGACCTCCCCCCATTACCGAGAGGAGGTTTCTCCATTTAGCCCTGTCCTCTGGCCAGTATTTAAATTTTTTTTTGAAAGATCCATTGAGAGTATGCCAAAAGCAGGCTAAATTCATAGTTTATGTCTGATCTTAGGCTATTTTCCTTGTTCTCTTATATGTTTTCTCGTTTCTGAAAGTAGTCTTAGCATTACTGGATTTTTGTCTTAAAATTTTTCTTTATTACAAGTCTTTCCAAAGAAGTCTATGGTTTTCCTTGTCCTTTGGCTTGCTTCATGTTAGCCACCTATAAATTCTATCATACTCAATGGTGGCTAAGCTTGTATTTTAAACCTTCAAGAGATAGTTCCCTTTGAAAAATTATCATCTTTTGAAGTCTTATGATGATAATTACCTTTTGAGCTAATCTTCTTTGATGTTTCATTGTTAGTCCTAAAGTACCTGCTATTCACCAAGAGAAAAAATTCTCAAGAAACTCCATTTTCCCTCATTTCACCTCTCCATTTCATTCTCCATTTTCATCCCTTAACGACCTTCATTTGGCTTCTAAACTGTTCCAAAATCCTCTTTTAAACCTTATATCTCCCTTTCATTTGTTTTAAAAAACACTTATCTCACATATCGGGACCCTCTTTTGGTCTTAAAATCTCTGTTTTTGGCCTAAAAACAACCATTTGCACTTCTGAAATCATTAAGCCCCTAAGGGATTATTTCCTTTAGCCCCTTCCTCCATGCATCCTAAAGCCCCACAATCGGGCTCTAAAAGGCCTAAAAACCCCGTCATAACCTTACCTTTCCTCTATTTTTCTTTTCCCGACGTTATGGTCTTGAGTGAATTTGGACCGTTGATATAAACTGATCAACAACCATCAGACCGCCTTCCTTCCGCCCGTTCATCCACCCATTACCTCCTATCCATTTTCCTTTTACATCCCCGCCACTCGATCATCAGATCTAAGGAATGAGAATAAACCCAATCCTTGTGCTTTAGCCCAACACTTTCCCGCTACACGACAAAAACAACGTCATCGTAGGCCCCACTACTTTCCCTGACCGTGCTTTTTATCCCCTCATCACGCTCATTCCGCATCATTGGATCTAGAGCCTCCGATCCAACTGTTGACGTTGCATGTCGCAAAATTTTTGCGCCCAAAGTTCAATGCTCAAAAATTTTGTGAAATAGGTGGTATTGAAAAGCCACATGTCGATTGATGTATTGTATCACATTGCTCTCAGGAAAAACTGCCTACCACCCAAATGCTGCGCGAAATCCATTAACGGTTTTCCCAAAACCACCATTCCTCAATTCACGCCCTAAATCAAATTTAAATCCGTCTTTCGTTTTTCCACTATGGTTTTGCTCCTTACACTGCTGCATCCATTCATCCTCACAACTCTGACCACTTCCATACACCCTCCAAAGCAGTTTTAAACCTATCTTCGCAGGATTTATATATTTTTCGTTTGTTTTGTGCAGGTTCTATGGAGTTTTCCCACAATTATAAAGATAACGCGAAGGCCAAGGATGACGATCCTCATGGCCTTTGGTACAAATTAAAGGGTTTTTGAAGTGCTAATTACATGTTCTAAGAAGGTCGATAAGTCATGATTGTCAGCTTTTCAAAACCATTTCTCCAACAAACCCTCTGCGCACCTACAAACAATAAACATAGTCAGAGTTAATTAAATGAAAGAATATCAGTGTCAAGATGAAGATCATAGCATAATGAAATGTTTAAAGATGTTAATCAAAGCTTGAAAGGATCAAGGCACAAATTGAATATCAAAGGCCTAATCCACAAAATGAAGAAAAAAGATCCAGAAGAACCTCGTATGCCACATCTAAGGGGCTAATTGAAGCCCCAACTACCAAAATTGCCACCTTGAAACTCTCTGCCTCAAAGGAATATGCAAATCAAATCTTAGACAGAAACATTAAGGCCAAAGGCAGCTGACAATTATTATAAACAAAAGAACATATTTTAAACTGTCGGTAAAGTTATTATAAAAGATAAAAAGAGCCCTAAATTCAATCTTTTCACCCACTAAGCCTAAAAAGTAGAAAACGGAGTTAATGAAATAGAGTTGTAATTCAATGCATTCCTGCCTTATACCTTGCATGGTTTTCAAGGCTAGGAGTTGAATTTAGTATAGAATTAATTACACTTCAACCCTAGGAACTCTTCCACCTCCTCATTTTCTTATAAAATCTCCTTGAGGAGCACATTGTAAAGGGTTGGTTGGTCACTAGTTGTAACACTGAAACTCTCTGAAATAATACATAGTCTGTTTGAAGTTGAAGAAGAAATTGAAGTCTTGGAAGCTAGATTATGTTTTGACATGCTTGTTCTTGAGAAGGCTCTATCATTGGATCCCTGAGCTTGGCTGTTGGTGATGTATTCTGAACTGTCTGCTATTTTTCCTGTTTTCATTATGTTTCATAAATTCTTACTACAGTAGGATGAAAATTTTAGGCTAAGAAATGACTCCTGGAAGCACCTTAGAGCTGTTTATCCTTCACTGTTTTATGTTTTCTTCTGCTGAGGTATTTTAGAGTCTTTAATCTTTCTCTTTAGTCCTCATGCTTTTTTATTTCTCTAATAGTTCAAATAGTTCGTTCTAGCATGATTTATGGTTTTCCCTGCTTGTCTGTTGCCACTTGAAAACTATTTTTGAAGTATCCCTTTGAAGTACCATTGTTTATAGTTAGCCAAGGAGGTCTGTTTCGATCATACTCTTTGTCCCTGCTTAAATAATTGTTTTAAAGGTCTTTATAGTTGTGATGATATATGTGTTAGGTGTTCCCTCTTCTATGACTGCAATTATCAGTGAATCTTTTATGTTTTCTAACTCCTTTGAAATAAAATATTTGAGGAAATAGGATGTGCTCCCGAATCTTAGATTTCATTTTAAAAGTTGTCTTGAAGTCAATATTTGCTTAAAGTGTGGTTTGTGGAATTCATGGTTAGCCCTGTCTATCAAATACCTCTTTATTGTTCATGTTATGTTTTTAAGTTCCCTTTGTTGAGAATTAAACTTCTCTTTTCAAAATCATTAATGTACATCTCATTCACAAAAACTAAAAGATCCCGTGGCCAAGTTAGATTTTCCATTTGATATACCATATCCATTTATGAGCTTGTTATTTACTTCTTCTTGAATCCATTTCCCAATGAACCTGACACTTCTTCTCTCTATCTATACTACCTAGACCTTTTATGTTCTGCTATACCAATTCAACCAAACAAATAAACCAAACAAACACTTGCACTCAATAACTAGTCTAAAATCAATACTTAAAAGAAAACAGGATAAATCTTTCCAAAACAAGTAAATTTGAGAGATCCCTCTCTGAGAACAGGAGGACTAGATCCCGGAACTCTAAATATTGGTTCTAATGTTGTCTTGTCTTTTGGTTAGCCAATCTATCAAAACTCAAGAACACCAACATAATGGCGATCACAGTGGGACTCTGAGTAAAATCCTTAAAAAAAAACACTCACTGTTCAGTGCAGTGTAAGTAGCTTTCTTCAAGCACTACCAAGCATAACGGTGATCATGATAGGACTTATTTGAATCAGTGACAAACTAAGTAACCCTTATGATTCTCATAGAGCCTTATCAAACCTTGAAGGAATCAGCTAGCTAAGCCATAAGAGTAAACTATGTTTGTATTATCACCGTAGGTAAGTGTTGAAACATATTTAGGACACTCTCATAACCCATTGGACTGAAAAAACTCAGAAAAACCAAAAATATTTCAGATTGGTATTCAAACCTTTTAATGGTGGTGGACCATAAAACATTTTACCTTCTAAAAAGCTAAAAATTTCCACCTGGTGACTCCACAATCCTAAATAGACCTAAAGACTCCACTGGGAAACCCATTACTATCATAACATGATACAAACTCAGTTAAAAAGAATTTGAGGATTAAAGTTTTCTTGCTAAAGATCAGTTAGCCTACTGAAGATTGTCATATTTGGTTAAACTTTTCTTGTTTTTGGGTCTGAAAACATAGCATAGTGGCTTATAGAAGAGTTCATACTAAAGAATATCCTAACCCAAACCCTCCTGAGATAGCTGATAATCCTGAAAGCATACTTAGGAAGTCTTCTAAGGCTCAAGCTTCAACTATTGTCAGACTAGTCCAAAGAGCTAATTTTGTTCCTAAAAACCTTACAGCTCTACAAGATTCACAAGTCAACTTAAGAAACCCATTCAGAACTAGGTCACTTGATGATATAGATCAGACAGAATTTGAGCCTTCATCTTCATCCCAAGATAGTGGTGAAAACGCTATTAGTAGAGAAACTACCCCACCTGATTTGCATTACCTTCATAATTTTGTTTTCTCTCATCGAAGATCTACTCAATAGTCTCTTGTTGGTCCATCCACATCTATTCTTCATACACCCACCATTCAAACCACACCATTCCATCAACCTCCTCCCCTCTTACATCCTCCACTTGTAAATCCCCCAAATTTTCCACAACCTCCTATCATGGCAACATGGTATGCTCCCCTAGTCCTTCCTTTTCCTTTAGTCAATCTGCCACAGGACTATTAGTCCAAGATACCATTATATGATACCAGTGGTGCTAGCGCTGCTTCACAACATGTGGACAAGATGAATGACTAATTTGATAGAAATGAGATAGATGATGAAACTATCAAACTCAGATTATTTTCTCAAAGTCTAGGGGGAGAAGCAAGAAAATGGTTTAAAGGCTTAACCCTTCACAGTATTAATGATCTTCAAGCTCTTCATCAGTTATTCCTAAACAAATTGGAAGTCAAGAAAAATATTCTCCAAATACTTTCAGACTACAAAAATCTCAAAAGAAACATTGGGGAAGGTGTTCAAAATTATTGCAATAGGTTCAATAGTGTGTATAATGCACTGCCCCCAGACTTGAAACCTCCACAAGGTTCACCCTTGCCCAAATTTCTTGAAGGATTTGATCCTGAAATGGCCTATCAACTAAGACAAAGAGATCCCTTAACCTTGGAAGACATGCAGAAGGGAGCTCTTGCTATGGAGGTAAATCTAATAGAGAAAAGAGGGAGGATGAGGAATGAAAATAAAGTATCATTTAGGGAGGAATCTGCACCCTTTACATCTAGCTCAAAAATGGAAAGGATGATGGAAGAAACGTTGAAAAAGATGAGCATACTTGAGAGAGCACAACCAAGAGACAATCAGAAAAACCCCCAAAATAGAAATAGGAACTAGAATTATTGAAGAGAAAACAATCAAGATAGACAAAGGGACAATGACCAACAAATTAGACCTCCCTTCCAACAAAACTATGTAGATCAAGACGAGGAAGAAAGGGAGATTGAAAGATTGGGAGAAAATCATGTAAAATTGATTGGATCAGATAGTGAGGATGATGTTTTCCTCACTGAAGAAGAACAAGGTTTCTTTTCCTCAGAACAAAATGAAAACACTTATGAAGATTCTGAAGATTATAGGTTGGGGTTTGAGAATGAAATCATGGAGGTACAAAAACAATATGATCTTAGAAGAAAAGGGAACCTAGATAATTCAAAAGATAAAAACACTAGTATTGCTGTTAGGAAAAATGCAGAAAATCAGCCTAAGAAAACAAAAGAGAAACTCAACATTTTAGCTAAGAAAACAGATTTAAACAAAGAGAAAAGAAGTCGGCCAATGTTGATCAAAGTAGCCCTAGCACCTCAGCTAGTGGCCCTAGAAAAACTGTCCCTAATAACAGTCCAAGAAAAGTTCAGTAGATCAGAATTGTTGAAAGGAATTCAATTGAAAAAACAGATGTAAATATGACAAAATCAATAGTTCATTTCAGCCTTGAGGGAGAGATTGCAAAGATAAAATTACCATACCTCTAGCTGATCTAGTAACCCAAGAAGTGTACAAAAACCAAGTTTTGAAAGATTTGAACTTAGAAGGTGACACTAATACTTTAAAATTAACAGATGACAAACCTGAGTTGTTGTTTGGTCCAGAAGTTGAAGGAAAATACCAAGAAGGAGTTGTCCCTCCCTTCTATGTCAGTTTGAATATACATGATAGGATATTACAAAATGCCATGTTAGACTCTGGAGCTTCACATAATCTTATGCACAAAGTGGTAATGGAAAGCTTAGGCTTAGAAAATACTAAACCATACAAGGATCTGTATTCCTTTGATTCAAGCAGAGTCAATTGCTTGGGTTTAATTAAATATTTATGTGTAAAATTATCTCAAATCCCTGCTAAGAGTCTATTTATGGACATAGTTTTAGCTGGCATTCCCCCAAAGTATGGCATGCTTTTATTGAGATCATGGGGAGCCAAACTTCATGGGAGCCTTCAAATGGACATGTCTTATGCTACCATCCCAGTTTTTAACCAAAATAGAAGATTATACAGGGAATCCCACATGAAATACATGGTGAGCAACATAGATAAACTAAACAACTCTCCAATATATTCCATTCAATCAAATTTAGATTCCTTTATCTTGTACAATGAAGACCAAATCACTCAACAAGAAAAGGAAAAAAAAGAGGAAATAAGTTTACCAGAACAATCAAAACTTCCCTCAAATCAAATACAAAACATTAGTAATCAACAACAACAAGAAAATAAAAGTGAGGCAGAAATACTTTGGACAATAAAATTTGATGGGTCTTGTAATAAAACAAGTGCAGGGGTAGGTGTATGGATTCAAAATACAAATCAGGGTTATTCATATAAACTAGATTTTCCATGCACCAACAATATTACTGAATATGAAGCCCTTATCCTTGGCTTATAGTTACTTAAAAAATTAGAAGCCTAGAAAGTATCAATCCTAGGAGATTCTGAACTTATCATAAGACATATCAAAGGAGAATATTCAGCTAAAAACCCAAGACTTAGAGAATATCGAAATGCTGCCCTTGATTTATTAAAAACCTTTGAAAAATATGAACTCATTTTCATTCCAAGAGCACAAAATCATCTAGAAAATGAACTTGCCTTCACTGCTAGCAGTTGCCAAGTACCTAAAATAAATGAACATCTTAACATAAAGGTCAAAAACAGTCCTACAGTGCCTGAGAATGAAAACCACTCGCAAGTGTTTGACACTGACAAACACATAGATGATTTCCTAAAATCAGAAAATGATTTTGCCATACCAGCATTAGAAGCCAACCATGAATAAAAATGTTTGGATAATGAAAAAATCCCAGAAATAGAAATTACATATTCTACTGATATAAATCACTATGAGAATCTTTTTGAAGCATAATTAATTGACAATGCAGACTAGAAAGACTTGGAAGTTTTACAATGCAAGAATGATACAATTCCAAGAGGTCTCACACCTTTAGAACACCTTTTTGACTTTAATGATGTAGCCAAAGAACCAAGAATGGAGCCCATGGAAACAGATGTAGAAGAACATAACATAGGCAGCCTAGCAGAACCCAAAAAGATCAAACTGTCCAGCATGTTGGGGTTCCAGTGTTTTGGCCAGATTGGCAAGACCAAAAGACCAAACAACATCATAACCACTTTGGGGCCCTAGGATCTAGCCCTCCTGGACCCGGAGAGGGATCTCTCCATAAAGAAAAAAGAATGATATATATCTTTGAAGCTCAAATGAGGTATCAGGCTAGGTATGAAGCGCAAAAGGGGGTTTAAAATGATTTGGTTGGTTGTTGGGTTGGTCGGGGATCATTAACTGAGAAGGTTATGGAATGAAAAGAACAAAGCAGTAGGATGTTTCGGTAAAAGAGGATAGGTCAGGAAAGTGTCATCCATTGGGCTATGGAGTCATGAAATGGAATTACTTGCATAACAGCTAACTAAGGATTTCCAAAGGGCAAGTCATCTATACTAAAGGATCTTTTAGATAGATGGTGGAATGGAACAATAAGGAGTGAAAGTGAGAGAAGGAAAGAAAACCAAATTTCAGTCTGGAGATCACGTCAGATATCATTTAAATCCAGACCTGATTTGACATACTTAAAGGAAACTCTTAATGAAGACACAAAGGGCAGCTTAAGATCAGGTCAAAGGTCATTTAACTCCAGGCCTGCTTCAGCATATTCCAAGAGAAAAACAGAGATAAGATTTAACACAGAACTAGGCCTAATATCAGAGAAGGACTTTAAACCTTCAATGCTTTGACACCAGCTCAAGGGATCTTAGGAAGGCCAATCTGTTGGAAAAGGACCCCAGTGGACAAGGCTTACACTAAATCCCTGGTATCCCAATTCTTCCAGCTTAAACCCAACCAGAACATTTAAGCAACATACCCCGAATTCACAAATCAGTAAGCATGGGCTGGACCAACATCTTTAACTGGTTAAATTATATGAATTTTCTCTTAGATACACATTAAGCAGAAAAAATCAAAGACAAGAAGAGTAGTGGGCATTAGCGTACCATGAAGGGGTATATCCTAAGCCTGATTTACTGATTCTTATCGGAGAAATATGAACAACATGATTAAAATGAAATAAGACAGGAAACATCACCCGTAATATAGACCAGGATCCTATGAAATTTCTTGATTAATTGATGTGAAAAACTAGTCACATACCCTGAGCTCAATGGCTAATACAGTCCAAGATTTATCCTCCCTGCCTACTAAATTACAAACTACTCAACTTCTCTCCTCCAATAACAGTTCTAACAGTCGAATCAATCCCTACAACTAACAACGACAACAACAACCTTTACAATATGTTTTTTTGGGGTTCTTATAGGAGAATGAATAGCAATAGTAGCGGATGCACATTTAATGGATTCATTAAGACAGAGTGGAGGAAGTATCCATGCCCACTCTGCTTAATAGCTCTGCACTGTACTCTGTAGTCTGGTTCAGAGTCTCTGTCAGGTCGATATTGACCTTGGATGTGTTCTTTAAAGTCCTTTTTGGCTGTAAGGCACTCTGTTCTATCTTCCGAAGAAAGTAAAGTGACTGAAGGTCTTCTGGGTTTCCATGCTTCCATAACTGTTGTCCTGATAGTTTAGACGTTTCCTGTCAGTGAAATTGCTTTTAAGAGCTCGAGGAGGCATGGAGGCTTCTGTCAGAAGGTGTCCTTTCTGAGAAAATACGTTCCGCTGACATTAAACATAGATATGGCTTGTTTCAGGTGCTCTTTGGTATTTAAACTGTGCCTTTATCCTTTCATCACGGGATTAAGCGCTAAATATTCAATTAACAGGCCCAAATCTCTTAAATCTGTTTCTACAGTTTCACTTGGCCGCTGCTATAATGGCCTCTCTGCGTTCTGAGTCACAGTGGCTATGATTATGGAAAACATAGTGAATTTACCACTCTGTATACCCTGCACAATGCAATAAACTCGTTATAAAAATACAGGGGAGGTGGCGGAAGATTTGTTGCAGAGACCGATGAAGGGTGGCAGAAATGGTGGATTTGGTGAAAACGGGCACAAAACGCTGCAGAATGGTGGAAGGTATGAACAGATGAAGATTTGGTGCAGAGGGAGTCGTGAACCATCCGATTAGATGGACAGCGGACGATCAACGGTCAGGATTGCAGATGCAGGTGTTAATCGTGAGTTGGGTGGAAGAAATAATATTTAGTGTAAAAACCCAATTTTAGTGTTTGGGTGAATTTACACAGAAAAACGATGAAAATGAATGAAGTCAAGCCTTTAATGGTGGGCCCCGGCTAGGGCGGAGGGTGATTAGATATGAACCATTGGATGATCCTGGCCTTCGGATCTGAGATACAGATGGTCAAGATTAAAAGGGGGAGTAGAGGCACAAGAGTTAGTGAAATGGGAGGGATGAATAAGAGCCATCGGATTAGATGGGATGGACGGTTGCGATCTAATCGTATCGAAAGATGGCAGGGGGTGATACTTTAAGAACTTCCAATTGGTGATGGTGCGATTGAGCGCTAGCTGTCTGTTCTAAAAAGATCGACGGTAGAGATTAAATCGGCGGGGAGAAATTCGGCGGATAAATGAGCGGAGTGAGGAGAAATCTGGACTGTAGAATCATGCGGATGAATGGCTCAGATCTAACTGGGGCTCGTCAATTGGAAGGGGTCAAATGCGATGTGATTGGGCGCGATTGGCGGTGAGAGATTATGCGATAGTTGTTGGATCTGGAAACGGATTGATGGTCCACATGTGATTGGAGGGGTGACGGAAGAGGGGATGGGCGTGCCGCGGGATAAGTGCTGGCCGTCAGATCTTTACAGATCGACGGTGCATATCGCAGCGTGGGCCTTCATAACATAAGACCATTGCATCCAGAAATTTTCGTTTAACAAAGAAACATGCTCCCCGTGAAACCTCCGATTACGATAAGTGCCTGGGGCTTAAGCGCTTGGTCGCATGGTGGGGAAGTGGTTAAGGGGGCTGGCTAAAAAGGCCTTAAGCCTCATATGTAAAATGAGTGTTTTTGGCCTAATTTAAATGCTTTTTAAGGCCAAAAGAGGGATTCGGTAGAGAGAATAAGGGGCTATTAAACCAAACAAAGGGAAATTGTGAGGTTTAAAGGGGATTTAGGATGATTTAGAGGGTAAATGGGGAATTTTGAGGGGAAATTTAAAGGGAAAAGGAGGTGAAAACAGAGGCTTAATGAGGATGAAATAGGGGAAAATGGAGGCCTTTTTGGGCATTCTTCTTCATAAATAGAGAGGATTTTTTAATGAAGACAACAATGAATATTGTTCAAAGGAAAAAGACACAAGGAGGCTTCAAGGATGATATATTTTTAGAGGAAATGTATTCCTTTAAGACTCAAAAAACATTTTAGCCACCTGTTTTCTTGTCAAAAAATTCATAGGTGGCTAACAGTGGCTCCACATGGGGATGGCATCTTCTTGAAGGTGTCAAGAATTCAGAAGATAATATTTGGGGTAGGCCAAATTCCTAGTATTTGACACATCCATTTTATTTCTTGGATCAGCTGCCACAAATCATGAAGACATCATATCAGCAGTAATACTCTCCCAAACAACTACCTACCCATACTATTGTCCTAACATTTTTTCTTCTGGGTGCATTTGGACTTGCAAACCCCTTTACATCATCAATTTTTATAAACAGGAAAATAAACCTATTCTACTGCTACCCTTATTACTCCATGAGACCAGATTAAACTATTGGCCTCATAGCTTCTCTACCTAAACTACATTTGCTAGGATTAAAATGTCTAGCAGATTTCTTCTCTACATTCTAAGACATAAATTGAAAAACAGTCAAGCTAGGAATAGACTATCTGTCTTACTGTGGGCCGTGGCATAAAGACAAAACTGCACATGGATTGACACTTTGCAAAAATTAAAGACAACTGAATAAATGCTCACAGACTGAGATTTATTGAGCTTTTCCTACCTAACCTACTCTAACTTGAAATATTTACAAGTCTAGCTTACAAAAATTCTCTTCCAATGCATCCAGTCCATCAAATGATCCAAGGACTGGTCCTTTCTGCTCAATTCTTTGAGCAGGTTGGATAGGCAAGGCCACTCCCATTCTCTTTGTTTCTCAGCAGCAGCTTTCAAAATTTTTCTTGTTTTTTGCAACATGCTGCTCAAAATGGCCTTTGATCCTTCTTCACATGTTTGCAGGAAATGAACATAAGGATCATGAAATGATACCTGGTTGTGAATATTTGGCAGGCAGGCTTCAACCAGGATTTCTTCCTCTTCCATTGGATCAAGAAAAAGACTCTCTTGAGGACTAGAATCTCCCTCATCTTCTTCATCATCTGAAATGGAGGACTCATCATATATTGTGGTTGTGTCCTCTTGGAGCTCTGATATATCCTGCTCTGATGGGCCGAGCTCTGTGAAGAGATCCATGTATTCTTGAGCAGGGGCATGTTCCTTTGCTTCCTCTTTTTCAAGAGAAGGTCCTTTAATTTCCATCTGCTCAAAAATCTCTTCTAATTTTTCCTCTTCACCTTTTGAGATAAAAGGTTGTTGATCTCCAATCATATGCAGATTTCTACTGATGATTTGAGGTGTAACAGAGTGAAGATTCAATGAATTTTCATCTATTACTATGCTTTCATAACTTTCCCCATCAGTATCATAGATAGGCTGACTTGGCTCATTACTTTCTTGGAGTCGTTGGGACTGATCTTCCTCCTATAAATCCACTAATGATGAACCTACAATATCATCTTCTGTTGGGAGAACATCATCATCCGATAGATCAAAAATAGGAAGATAATGAGTGTACGTAATGCTGCCAATCAGACAAACTGGATTATCAACAAATTTTTCTTCACTCTGATTTACATATGAGCTTTCCACCTCTGTATAATGAAGCTCATTAGATGAATGGGCGAGCATTTTTGTTGTGAAAAAAATTTCAGAGGTTGGCCATCCATTGATTATTTTATCTATTTCTTCTTCTGTCACAGGAGAAGGTGGTCTTGTGTTCCTTCGCGCAAAAGAGCAGCGGCTCTCTATTTCTTTTGAAGACTCGGTTTGAGGCAAAATGTCATCTAAAACCTCAACTACAAGGGATGATGATTCATCACCTAAGTTTTCAGAAACATCTTGAGGAATGTCCATGGTCTCTTGACTGTTTTCTTCCTCAGCTGATTCATCCATGTTCTTGTGATAGCTAAGATGCATATGAAATTCCTGAATGGCTGTTAACAGATCTTCAGGTAGCATATTAACCAAATCCTCATCAATATCTAACAGGTACTGTATGATATTCTGAGATTGATCACATCAATCCCATGATAAGGATGCAGAGTTTCCTTTATAATTATTATAAAACACTTGGTGCATGTCCTTTAAATAAAACAAACTTGTGGGTTCTAACCATTCATACCAATTCCTAGCCTTTCCTTCTAATGTTGCCATGAACATTTTCATTAGGCAGTCTTCATGCCATTCAACTTTGAACCTCCACACATGTATATGAAACTTACTGAGATGTAACAAGGGGTCCTCAACATTTTCACCCTGAAAGGTAGGTAGGTTTTCTAACCAATCTACTTCGGGAATTTTATGTGGGAATCCAAGGATATGCTCCCTACTCATAGGGGCATATATTATCTGTATGCATGGAAGCATGTTTGTAAATTAGAAAGAGTTCACTTTATCTTCTCAACCAGTTCAGAGTCTTATACTAGTGGAGTCATTAGGTCTATTAGGATTTATAGAGTGTGGAGTTTCCAAGTGGATGAATTTGACTGTTTGAAGCAGGCTGTTGTCCACCATAAGCAATGAGATACCAATCTAACCAGAGATTTTGGGTCCTCTGAGTGCCTAAGGGTATCTAAGATAAAATGCACTCAATTCCCTAGCGGAGTCGCCATTATGTTGGGGTTCCAATGTTTTGGTCAGATTGGCAAGACCAAAAGACCAGACAACATCATAACACTAAACTGAGACCTAAGCCTTCAACCCGGAGAGGGATCTCTCCATAGAGAACGAAGAATGATATATATCTTTGAAGCTCAAATGAGGTATTAGGCTAGGTATAAAGCACAAAGGGGGGTTTAAAATGATTTGGTTGGTTGTTGGGTTGGTCGGGGATCATTAACTGAGAAGGTTATGGAATGAAAGGAACAAAGCAGTAGGACGTTTCGATAAAAGAGAATAGGTCAGGAAAGTGTCATCCATTGGGCTATGGATTCATGAAAGGGAATTACTTGCATAACAACTAACCAAGGCTTTCCAAAGGGAAAGTCATCTATACTAAAGGATCTTTTACATAGATGGTGGAATGGAACAATAAGGAGTGAAAGTGAGAGAAGGAAAGAAAACCCAATTTCAGTCTGGAGATCAGGTCAGATATCATTTAAATCCAGACCTGCTTTGACATAATCAAAGGAAACTCTCAATGAAGACACAAAGGGTAGCTTAAGATCAGGTTAGAGGTCATTTAACTCCAGGTCTGCTTCATCATATTCCAAGAGAGAAATAGAGATAAGATTTAACAGAGAACTAGGCCTAAGATCAGAGAAGGACTTTAAACCTTCAATGCTTTGACACCAGCTCAAGGGATCTTAAGAAGGCCAATCTGTTGGAAAAGGACCCTAGTGGACAAGGCTTACACTAAATTCCTGGTATCCCAATTCTTCCATCTTAAAACTAACCAGAACATCTAAGAAACATACCCAAAATTCACACATCAGTAAGCATGGGTGGACCAACATCTTTAACTGGTTAAATTATATGAATTTTCTCTTAGATACACATTAAGTAGAAAACATCAAAGATAAGAACAACAGTGGGCATTAGGGTACCATGCAGGGGTATATCCTAAGCTTGATTTACTGATTCTTATCGGAGAAATATGAACAACATGATTAAAATGAAATAAGACAAGAAACATCACCCGTAACATAGACCAGGATCCTGTGAAATTGCTTGATTAATTGATGTGAAAAACCAGTCACATACACTGAGCTCAATGGCTAATACAGTCCAAGCTTTCTCCTCCCAGCCTACTAAATTACAAACTACTCAGCTTCTCTCCTCCAATAACAGTTCTAACAGTCGAATCAATCCCTACAACTAACAACAACAACAACAACCTTTACAATATGTTCTTTGGGGGTTTTTATAGGAGAATGAATAGCAGTAGTAGCAGATGCACATTTTATGGATTCATTAAGACAGAGTGGAGGAAGTATCCAAACCCACTCTGCTTAATAGCTCTGCACTGTACTATGTAGTCTGGTTCGGAGTCTCTGTCAGGTCGATATTGACCTTGGATGTGTTCTTTAAAGTCCTTTCTGGATGTAAGGCACTTTGTTCTGTCTTCTAAAGCATGTAAGGTGACTGAAGGTCTTCTAGGTTTCCATGCTTCCATAACTGCTGTCCTAACAGTTTAGAAGTTGCCTATCAGTGAAATGGCTTTTAAGAGCTCGAGGAGGCATGGAGGCTTCTGTTGAAAGGTGTCCTTTCTGAGAAAATACATTCTTCTGACATTAAACATAGATATGGCTTGTTTTAGGTGCTCTTTGGTCTTTAAACTGCGCCTTTATCCTTTGATCACGGGATTAAGCACTAAATATTCAATTAACAGGCCCAAATCTCTTAAATCAGTTTCTACAGTTTCACTTGGCCGCTACTGTAATGGCCTCTCTGCGTTTTGAGTCACAGTGGTTGTGATTATGGAAAAAAGAGTGAATTTACCACTCCGTATACCCTGCACAATGTAATAAAATCATTATAAAATCCAGGGGAGGTGGTGGAAGATTTTCTGCGGAGGCTGATGAAGGGTGGCAGAAATGGTGGATGCGGTGAAAACGGGCACAAAACACTGCAGAATGGTGGAAGGTATGAACATATGAATATTTGGTGCAGAGGGAGTCGTGAACCATCCAATTAGATGGATAGCGGATGCTCAACAGTCAGGATTGCAGATGGAGGTGTTAATCGTGAGTTGGGCGGAAGAAATAATATTTAGTGAAAAAACCCAATTTTAGTGTTTGGGTGAATTTACACAGAAAAACGATGAAAATGAATGAATTCAGGCATTTAATGGTGGGACCCGGCTAGGGCTGAGGGTGATTAGATATGAACCATTTGATTTTAGGAGGAGATCAACAGTGGTGATTGTCAGGAGAAACAATTTGGAGGCTCCGATGAAGAAATATGATGGAAATGCACGATGCGATATGGGCCATAGATTGGTGTCACGTGGCCTTTTGGAAGTTTTAAACTTTTTCCCAAAAAACGCGATATACATCACTGAGGGACACATGGCCCTTCAAAATCATTCGCGTGACTTCTAATCATTAAAGGTCGAATGCCAAAATAGCACGATATGAATCTCACCCGTTAGATGGAGAGGTAAAATATCGGACAGTGCAGGTGGCAGCGTGATATGGAAATATGCATGATCTGTTAAGCGGTGAACAATCAAAGGCGGGTTTGATCCTGGCCGTCAAATCTGAGATACATACAATCAAGATTAAAAAGGGGAGCGGAGGCATAAGGGTTAGTGAAATGGGCAAGATGAATAAGAGTCATTGGATCAGATGGAATGAACGACTGCGATCTAATCACATCAGAAGATGGCAGGGAGTGATACTTGAAGAACTTTCGATTGGCGATGGTGCGATTGAGTGCCAGCTGTCTGATCTAAGATAAGATAGACGGTGGAGCTTAAATCAGTGAGGAGAAAGTCGAGGGATAAATGAGCGGAGTGAGGATAAATTTGGACCATAGAATCATGCGGATGAACGGCTCATATCTAATCGGGGATTGTCAATCGGAAGGGTTCAAATGCGATGCGATTGGGCGCGATTCGCGGCGAGAGATTACGTGATAGCTGTTGGATCTGGAAATAGATCGACGACCCGCATGTAATCAGAGGGGTGACAAAAGAGGGGATGGCCGCGCCGCGGGATAAGCGCTGGTCGTTAGATATTTACAGATCAACGGTGCATATCGCAACGCGGGCCTTCATAACATAAGACCATCGCATCAGGAATTTTTTGTTTAACAAAGAAATGCACTCCCCGTGAAACCTCTGATTGCGATAAGCATCGTGGGCTTAAGCGCTTGGTCTCGGCGCTCGGTCGCATGGTGGGAATTGGTTAAGGGGGCTGGCCTAAAGGGGCTTAAGCCTCATATGTAAAATGAGTGGTTTTGGCCTAATTTCAATGCTTTTTAAGGCCAAAAGAGGGAATCAGTAGAGAGAATAAGGGGCTATTAAACCAAACAAAGGGGAATTGTGAGGTTTAAAGGGGATTTAGGATGATTTAGAGGGTAAATGGGGAATTTTGAGGGGAAATTTAAAGGGAAAAAGGAGGTGAAAAAAGAGGCTTAATGAGGATGAAATAGGGGAAAATGGAGGCCTTTTTGGGCATTCTTCTTCACAAACAGAGAGCCTTTTTTAATGAAGACAGCAGTGAACATTGTTCAAAGGAAAAAGACACAAGGAGGCTTCAAGGATGATATGTTTTCAGAGGAAATGTATTCCTTGAAGGCTCAAAAAAAAATTTAGCCACCTATTTTCATGTCAAAAAATTCATAGGTGGCTAACAGTGGCTCCACATGGGGATGGCATCTTTTTGAAGGTGTCAAGAATTCAGAAGATAATCTTTGGAGTAGGCCAGACGCCTAGTATTTGACACATCCATTTTCTTTCTTGGATCAGCTGCCACAAATCATGAAGACATCATATCAGTAGTAATACTCTCCCAAACAACTACCTACCCATACTATTGTCCTAACATTTTTTCTTCTGGGTGAATTTGGACTTGCAGAGCCCTTTACATCATCAATTTTTATAAATAGGAAAATAAACCTATTCTACTGCTACCCTTATTACTCCATGATACCATATTAAACTGTTGGCCTCATAGCTTCTCTACCTAAACTACATCTGCTAGGATTAAACTGTCGAGCAGATTTCTTCTCTACATTCTAAGATAGAAATTGAAAAACAGTCAAGCTAGGATTAGACTGTCTGGCTTGCTGTGGGCCATGGCATAAAGAAAAAACTGCACATGGATAGACACTTTGCAGAAATTAAAGACAACTGACTAAATGCTCACAGATTGAGCTTTATTGAGCTTTTCCTACCTACCCTACTCTAACTTGAAATATTTACAAGTATAGCTTACAAACATTCTCTTCCAATGCATCCATTCCATCAAATGATCCTAGGACTGATCCTTTCTGCTCAATTCTTTGATCAGGCTGGATAGGCAGGGCCACTCCCATTCTCTTTGTTTCTCAGCAACAGTTTTCAAAAATTTTCTTGTTGTTTGCAACATGTTGCTCAAAATGACCTTTGATCCTTCTTCACATGTTTACAGGAAATGAACATAAGGATCATGAAATGATACCTGGTTGTGAATATTTGGCAGGCAGGCTTCAACCATGATTTCTTCCTCTTCCATTGGATCTAGAACAAGACTCTCTTGAGGACAAGAATCTCCCTCATCTTCTTCATCATCTGAACTGGAGGACTCATCATATATTGCGGTTGTGTCCTCTTGGAGCTTTGATATATCCTACTCTGATGGGCTAAGCTGTGTGAAGAGATCCATATATTCTTGAGCAGGGGTATGTTCCTTTTCTTCCTCTTTTTTCAAGAGAAGGCCCTTTAATTTCCATCTACTAAAAAATCTCTTCTAATTTTTCCTCTTCAACTTTTGAGATAAAAGGCTGCTGATATCGAATCATAGACAGATTTCTACTGATGATTTGAGGTGTAACAGAGTGAATATTCAATGAATTTTCATCTATTACTATGCTTTCATGACTTTCCCCATCAGTATCATAGATAGGCTGACCTGGCTCATTACTTTCTTGGAGTCGCTAGGACTGATCTTCCTCCCATAAATTCACTAATGATGACCCTGCAAGATCATCTTATGTTGGGAGAACATCATCATCAGATAGATTGAAAATAGGAATATCATGAGTGTACGTAATGCTGCCAATCAGACAAACTAGATTATCAATAGATTTTTCTTCACTCTGATTTACATACAAGCTTTCCACCTCTGTATAATGAAGCTCATCAGATGAATGGGAAAGAATTTTTGTTGTGAAAAAAATCTTAGAGGTTGGCCTTCCATTGATGATCTGATCTATTTCTTCTTCTGTCACAGGAGAAGGTGGTCTTGTGTTCCTTCGCGCAGAAGAGCCGCGGCTCTCTGTTTCTTTTGAAGACTGGGTTTGAGGCAGAATGTCATCTGAAACCTCAACTGCAAGGGATGATTATTCAGCACCTAAGTTTTCAGAAACATCTTGAGGAATTTCCACGGTCTCTTGACTATTTTCTTCCTCAACTGATTCATCCATGTTCTTGTGATAGCTAGGATGCATATGAAATTCCTGAATGGCTGTTAACAAATCTTCAGGTAGCATATTAACCAAATCCTCATCAATATCTAACAGGTACTATATGATATTCTGAGATTTATCACAACAATCCCATGATAAGGATGGGGAGTTTCCTTTATAATTCTTGTAAAACACTTGGTGCATGTCCTTTAAAGAAAACAGACTTTTGGGTTCTAACTATTCATACCAATTCCTAGCCTTTCCTTCTAATGTTGCCATGAACATTTTCATTAGGCAGTATTCATGCCATTCAACTTTGAACCTCCACACATGTATATGAAACTTAATGAGATGTAACAAGGGGTCCTAAACATTTTCACCCTGAAAGGTAGGTAGGTTTTCTAACCAATCTACTTCGGGAATTTTGTGTGGGAATCTAGGGATATGCTCCCTACTCATAGGGGCATATATTATCTGTATGCATGGAAGCATGTTTGTAAATCAGAAAGAGGTCACTGTGTCTTCTCAACCAGTTCAGAGTCTTCTACCAGTGGAGTCATTAGGTCTATTAGGAGTTATAGAGTGTGGAGTCGCCAGGTGGATGAATTTGACTGTTTGAAGAAGGCTGTTGTCCACCATCAGCAATGAGATACCAATCTAACCAGAGATTTTGGGTCCTCTAAGTGCCTAAGGGTATCTAAGATAAAATGCACTCAGTTCCCCAGTGGAGTCGCCATTATGTTGGGGTTCCAATGTTTTGGCTAGATTGGCAAGACCAAAAGACCAGACAACATCATAACCACTTTGGGGCCCTAGGATCTAGCCCTCCTAGACTCGGAGAGGGATCTCTCCATAAAGAAAAAAGAATGATATATATATTTTAAGCTCAAATGAGGTATTAGGCTAGGTATGAAGCACAAAGGGGGGTTTAAAATGATTTGGTTGGTTGTTGGGTTGGTCGGGGATCATTAACTGAGAAGGTTATGGAATGAAAGGAACAAAGCAGTAGGACATTTTGGTAAAAGAGGATAGGTCAGGAACGTTTCATCCATTGGGCTATGGAGTCATGGAAGGGAATTACTTGCATAACAACTAACCAAGGCTTTCCAAAGGGCAAGTCATCTATACTGAAGGATCTTTTAGATAGATGGTGGAATGGAACAATAAGGAGTGAAAGTGAGAGAAGGAAAGAAAACCCAATTTCAGTCTGGAGATCAGGTCAGATATCATTTAAATCTAGACCTGCTTTGACATACTCAAAGGAAACTCTCAATGAAGACACAAATGGCAGCTTAAGATCAGGTCAAAGGTCATTTAACTCCAGGCCTGCTTCAGCATATTCCAAGAGAAAAACAAAGATAATATTTAACAAAGAACTACGCCTAAGATCAGAGAAGTACTTTGAACCTTCAATGCTTTGACACCAGATGAAGGGATCTTAGGAAGGCCAATATGTTGGAAAAGGACCCTAGTGGACAAGGCTTACACTAAATCCCCGGTATCCCAATTCTTCTAGCTTAAACCCAACCAGAACATCTAAGAAACATACCCTGAATTCACACATTAGTAAGCATGCGTTGGACCAACATCTTTAACTGGTTAAATTATATGAATTTTCTCTTAGATACACGTTAAGCAGAAAACATCAAAGACAAGAAGAGCAGTGGGCATTAGGGTACCATGCAGGGGTATGACCTAAGCCTGATTTACTAATTCTTATCAGAGAAATATGAACATCATGATTAAAATGAAATAAGACAAGAAAAATCGCCCGTAATATAGACCAGGATCCTGTGAAATTTCTTGATTAATTGATGTGAAAAACCAGTCACATACACTGAGCTCAATGGCTAATATAGTCCAAGCTTTCTCCTCCCAGCCTACTAAATTACAAACTACTCAGCTTCTCTCCTCCAATAATAGTTCTAACAGTCGAATCAATCCCTACAACTAACAACGACAACAACAACCTTTACAATATGTTATTTGGGGGTTCTTATAGGAGAATGAATAGCAGTATTAGTGGATGCACATTTAATGGATTCATTAAGACAAAGTGGAGGAAGTATCCATGCCCACTCTTCTTAATAGCTCTGCACTGTACTCTGTATTCTGGTTTGGAGTCTCTGTCAGGTCGATATTGACCTCGAATGTGTTCGTTAAATTCATTTCTGGTTGTAAGGCACTTTTTTCTATCTTCTAAAGCAAGTAAGGTGACTGAAGGTCTTTTGGGTTTCCATGCTTCCATAACTATTGTCCTGACAGTTTAGAAGTTTCCTGTCATTGAAATGGCTTTTAAGAGCTCAAGGAGGCATGGAGGCTTCTGTCGGAAGGTGTCCTTACTAAGAAAATACGTTTTGCTGACATTAAACATAGATTTGGCTTGTTTCAGGTGCTCTTTGGTCTTTAAACTGTGCCTTTATCCTTTGATCACAGGATTAAGCGCTAAATATTCAATTAACATGCTCAAATCCCTTAAATCTATTTCTACAGTTTCACTTGGCCGCTGCTGTAATGGCCTCTCTGCGTTCTGAGTCACATTGGTTGTGATTATGGAAAAAAGTGTGAATTTACCACTCTGTATACCATGCACAATGCAATAAACTCGTTATAATAATCCAGGGGAGGTGGCGGAAGATTTTCTACGGAGGCCGATGAAGGTTGGTGGAAATTGTGGATGTGGTGAAAATGGGCACAAAACGCTGCAGAACGGTGGAAGGTATGAACATATGAAGATTTGGTGCAGAGAAAGTCATGAACCATCCTATTAGATGGACATCGGACTATCAATGGTCAGTATTGCAGAAGGAGGTGTTAATCGTGAGTTGGGCGGAAGAAATAATATTTAGTGTAAAAACCCAATTTTAGTGTTTGGGTGAATTTACACAGAAAAAAGATGAAAATGAATGAAGTCAGGAATTTAATGGTGGGACCCAGCTAGGGCAGAGGGCGATTAGATATGAACTGTTGGATCTCAGGAGGAGATCAATGGTGGTGATTGTTGGGCGAAACACTTTGGAGGCTCCGATGAAGAAATACGATGGAAATGCGCGATGCGATATGGGCCATAGATTGGGAATCAACGGACGGCTGAGGTTAAATGAGGAGGTTGCAGGAACAAAGGGGAGGAAGGTGGTTTTGGACGGGAAAACCACTGGTGTCGCGTGGCCTTTGAGCGGTTTTAAACTTTTGCCCAAAAAACGCGATATACGTCGCTGAGTGACACGTGGCCCTTCAAAACCACTTTTATCGCGTGATTTCTAATCATTAAAGGTTGGACACCAAAATAGCGTGATATGAGTCTCAGCCGTTAGATGGTTGGGTAAAATATCAGATGGTGCAGGTGGCAACGCGATATGGAAAGATGCATGATCAGTTAAGCGGTGAACAGTCAAAGGCAGGTTTGATCCTGGCCGTCGGATCTGAGATACGGATGATCAAGATTAAAAAGGGGAGCGGAGGCACAAGGGTTAGTGAAATCGGTGGGATGAATAAGAGCCATCGGATTAGATGGGATGGACGGCTGTGATCTAATCGCATCGGAAGATGGCAGGGGTGATACTTTAAGAACTTCCTATTGGCAATGGTGCGATTGAGCGCCAGTCGTCCGATCTAAGACAAGATCGACGGTGGAGATTAAATCGGCGGGGAGAAAGTCGGGGGATAAATGAGCAGAACGAGGAGAAATCTGGATCATATAATCATGCGGATGTATGGCTCATATCTAATCGGGGCTCGTCAATCAGAAGGGGTCAAATGCGATGCGATTGGGCGCGATTGGTAGCGAGCGATTACGCGATAGCTGTTGGATCTGGAAACAGATCGACGGTCCACATGTAATTAGAGGGGCAACAGAAGAGGGGATGAGTGCGCTGCGGGATAAGTACTGGCCATTAGAAATTTACAGATCGATGGTGCATATTGCAGCGCGGACCTTCATAACATAAGACTATCGCATCGGGAATTTTTCGTTTAACAAAGAAACGCACTCCCCGTGAAACCTCCAATTGTGATAAGCACCTGGGGCTTAAGCACTTGGTCTCAGTGTTGGGTCGCATGGTGGGGAAGTTGTTAAGGGGGTTGGCCGAAAGGGGCTTAAGCCTCATATGTAAAATGAGTGGTTTTGGCCTAATTTCAATGCTTTTTAAGGCCAAAAGAGGGATTCAGTAGAGAGAATAAGGGGCTATTAAACCAAACAAAGGGAAATTGTGAGGTTTAAAGGGGATTTAGGATGATTTAGAGGGTAAATGGGGAATTTTGAGGGGAAATTTAAAGGGAAAAAGGAGGTGAAAAAAGAGGCTTAATGAGGATGAAATACGGGAAAATGGAGGCCTTTTTGGGCATTATTATTCACAAACAGAGAGGATTTTTTAATGAAGACAGCAGTGAAGATTGTTCAAAGGAAAAAAACACAAGGAGGCTTCAAGGATGATATGTTTTCAGAGTAAATGTATTCCTTGAAGGCTCAAAAACCATTTTAGCCACCTGTTTGCTTGTCAAAAAATTCATAGGTGGCTAACAAAACACTCTCCGAGCTCACATAAAATTGCAATACATAGATTTGTTCAAAGAGTTTAGAGATGTGTTTTTTTGGGGATACAAAGATCTGAAATCTTATGACACTAGCATCATCCAACACAAAATTCCTCTTAAGGAAAATAAAAAACCTTTCAAAAAAAAACTAAGAAGGATAAACCCTGTTTTATTGCCTTTAGTTAAAAAATAAATTGAAAAGATGTATGATGTTAGGATTATAGTATCCCTTAGATATTCAGAATGGGTGTCAAACCTAGTTTCTGTTAGGAAGAAGACAGGGGAAATCAGGCTCTGCATTGACTTTAGAAATTTAAATAGAGCCTCCCTAAGAGATAACTACCCCTTGCCAAAGATAGACCATATAATTCAAAGGGTAGTTGGGCCGAAAAGAATATCACTGTTGGATGGGTTCTCAGATTACAATCAGGTGTTAGTGCTCCCAAGTGATCAACACAAAACTGCTTTTACTACACCTTGGAGCACCTTTATGTATGTCAAAATGCCATTTGTTTTGATGAATGCAGGGGCCACCTTCAGAAGGGCCATGGACATAGCCTTCTCAGAAGACATTGGCTATTTTATAATCATTTACCTTGATGACATAATTGTTTTCTCAAAAACTGATGAAGAACACTTGATTCATTTAAGAAACATTTTTGAGAAATGTAGGAAATTTGGCTTATCTTTGAACCCCAAAAAGACACTCTTTGGTCTCCAAGAAGGTAAAATTCTTGGTCACATAATTTTAGAAGGGGGAATCAAAGTAGACCCTAAAAGAATTGATGGCATATTGAAAATCAGCCATCCAAGAAGCCTCAAAGAATTACAATCTTTCATTGGGAAGATAAATTTCTTGAGGAGGTTTATCTCCAACCTTGCTGAGCTATTAAGAAACATTACAAACATGCTTAAGAAAGAGGTAGGTGTGAAATGGACTACACAAGCTAAACAATCATTTGAACTAGTGAAACAAGCTCTCACTCAAACACCAATCTTGATAAGTCCAGATTTCACCAAAGACTTTTATATGTTTTCTTTTGCATCTGAACATACAATAGCTGCAGTATTACTTCAAAAGAATGACTTGGGGCAAGAACAACCAATATCTTTTTTTAGCAGGGCCTTAAGAGATGCTCCTCTCAATTTTAACATCATGGAGAAGCAAGCCTTAGCATTAGTGAAAGCATTAAAAGACTTTAGAGTCTACATTTTACACTCTCACATAATTACTTTTGTTCCACATATTGTTGTCAAGGATATTCTAAGTCAAGACCCTGATGGTAAAAGGGGAAAATGGATTGCTACTATTCTTGAATATGACTTAGAAATCAAGCCCACCAAAGTGATTAAAGGGCAGGGATTAACAAAACTCATGGCTGAGTCAAAATTCCAAGCACTAGATATGAATATGGTGGATGTGTTGGAATAGAAGAATTCACTGCTTCTTTCATTAAAGAAACATTTATGAATTCTCCTTGGTATGCTGACATCATTTATGTGCTTTTATATTTAAATGCCCCTCCTTCTTTGTCTAAAACTAAAGATATATTTTTGAAACAAAAGGCTTTGAATTATTTCATATTAGATGGGGTATTATATTGGAAAAATGCTGTTGAAATTTTGCTTAAATGTTTACTTGAGGATGATGCAGGAAAAATCATGCATGAGCTGCATGAAGGAGAATGTGGAGGACAACTCTACTGGAAGACTATAGAAAAAAAAATCCTCAGATCTGGTCACTATTGGGCCACCCTTTTTCCTGACACTCAAAATTTAGTCATGTCTTGCCATAAGTGTCAAATTTTTTATGGAAAAAGAAAGCTCCTTCCCCTACCCTTACATCCCATTAGTGTTGAGGCACCCTTTCAACAATGGGGCTTGGACTTCATTGGAGAAATTCACCCATCTTCATCAGCCCAGCATAAGTGGATCCTCACTGCCACTGATTATTTTACCAAGTGGATAGAAGCCATACCATCTAGGAATGCTACTAACTCTGTCATCATCATGTTCCTTGAAACAAACATCCTATCCAGATTTGGTTGTCCTAGAAAAATCATCACAGATAATGTTGCTGCCTTCAAATCTAAAAGAATGGTTGATTTTTGTTACAAATACCACATCACCTTGGGCCATTCTGCTGCCTATTATCCCTAAGAGAATGGATTAGCTGAATCCTCCAACAAAAGCCTCATCAATATCATCAAAAATCTGTTGGAGTAGAATCAGAAATCATGGCATAGTAAGCTAGTTCATACCTTATGGGCTGATAGATTAACTACAAATAAGTCAATAAATATGTCCCCCTATCAGCTGGTCTATGGCATGGATGAAATCTTCCCAACATCATTAGGAGTTCTAGTCATGAAACTCCTCCAAGAAGTGAAAACTGAAGAGAATGATATGCAGAGAAGAATCAACCAAAAAATTCATTTACAGCAGTCCAGAGAAGAAGTCTATGAAAGAACACATCTAGTCCAAGAAAATATCAAGAAGATATTTGATAAAAGGACTAAGGCAAACAATTTACAAGTTGGAAATGTGGTTCTCAAATGGGATTAAATAATGGAAGAGAAGGGAAAACATGGCAAGCTTGAGAACCTGTGGAAAGGACCCTATATTATTCATGCTGAGAGGGGTCACAATGCTTTCTTTCTGAAAGAATTTAATGGAGAAGATCTATATGGAGGTCCTATCAATGGCAGGATGCTAAAACATTATTTCTATAAAGAGTCATGAGTTTCAAAACTTTTTTCTTTCCATTGTAAATATCATTGTTTTAAAATTTCATTCAAAGTTAGAAAATTAAAAATACAAAAACAATAGAAAAGAAAAGAGGGCAGATAAAAACAAGAAAGGTACAGCCCCATACCAAAAAATAAAAATAATGTCTGAAAGTGTGCAAGCTCAAATGCCACTCCTAAAAACACACTCCTAGTTAGTCATACAACCTAATCATGACTAATTATCTTTTCAATTTACTGTTGATAGGTTAGTGAATTAGATCAGGCAAACATCAAAATCTTGGCTTATCAGTAAGGTAGATTAGGATAGAGGAAACAAAGGTTCAAACAAATTCAATATCTGAACCTATGAATCTAAAAAGAAGAATGACTATAATTAGATTAAATCTTGAGCCAAATATATAAAACAAATTGGTTCCAATATGCTCAAAACTTGAACCAGATGAGGGAGAAAACACAGCTCAAACAAATTCAAAACAAAGCTGAAGGAATAATGAAGGATTTTTTAGTTTTCAGATTTTAAGCCTTCACAATTTTGTTTTACTTTTCTGCAAATAAAATCTATGTGCAGCTTGTTTTTGTGCCATAGATCTGCAACAAGTCAAATTGCTTAATCCTGGCTTGGCTGCTTTTAAATTTTCTGTTTTAGAATTTAGAGAATAAAGGTCTGTCAGACAGTCTAATCCTAGCAGATAGTAGTTAGGTAGAGAAGTTATGAACTCAACTGTCTAAACTGATTTCATGGTGAAATAAGAGTAGAAATAAATTAGTTTCCTATTTTTCAAAAGAATAAAATGTTGATGAAGAGAGTTTGCTAGTCCAAATGCACTCTGAAAGAAGAAAAAATGTTAGGATCATTAGGAATGGGTAGGTAAAGATGTTGTTTTGATAAAATTCCATTGTGTCAGCTAAAGCAAAAGAAAGTTGGTGCCCAATGGATGAAGGCACTGGTTTACTAAAAAGCCAGAGATAAATAGCTAAGGTTCTGGACATCTAAAGAACTAGCTGTCCTCCCCAAGTGGAGCCACTGTTAGCCACCTATAAATTATATCATACTCAATTGTGGCTAAGCTTGTATTTTAAACCTTCAAGAGATAGTTCCCTTTGAAAACTTATCATATTTTGAAGTCTTATGATGATAATTACCTTTTGAGCTAATCTTCACTGCTGTATCACTGTTAGTCCTAAAGTACCTGCTATTCACCAAGAGAAAAACTGCTCAAGAAACTCCATTTTCCCTCATTTCACATCTCCATTTCATTCTCCATTTTCATCCCTTAAAGACCTTCATTTGGCTAATAAACTGTTCCAAAACCCTCTTTTAAACCTTATATCTCCCTTTCATTTGGTTTTAAAAACCCTTATCTCACCTATCGGGACCCTCTTTGGCCTTAAAATCTTTGTTTTTGGCCTAAAAACAGCCCTTTTCACTTCTGAAATCATTAAGCCCCAGAGGGCTTGTTTCCTTTAGTCCCTTCCTCCATGCGTCCTAAAGCCCCACAATCAGGTGCTAAAAGGCCTAAAAACCCCATCATAACCTTACCTTTCCTCTATTTTTCTTTTCCTGACATTATGGTCCTGAGTGAATCTGGACCATTGATATAACTGATCAAAGACCATTAGACCACCTTCCATCCGCCCGTTCATCCGCCCATTACCTCCTATCCATTTTCCTTTTACATCCCCACCACTCGATCATCAGATCTAACAAACGAGAATAAACCCGATCCTTGTGCTTTAACCCAACACTTTCCTGCTACGTGACAAAAACAACGTCATCATAGGCCCCACTACTTTCCCCGACTGTGCTTTTTATCCCCCCATCGCGCTCATTCCATATTGTTGGATCTGGAGCCCCCAATCCAACGGTTGACATTGCATGTCGCAAAATTTTTTCTCCCAAAGTTTAACGCTCAAATTTTTTGTGAAATAGGTGGTATTGAAAAGCCACATGTCGACTGATGTATCGTATTGCATTGCTCTCAGGAAAAACTGTTTACCCCCAAAATGCTGCATGAAAACCATTAACGGTTTTCCCAAAACCACCATTCCTCAATTCGTGCCCTAAATCAAATTTAAACCCCTGTTTCGTTTTTCCGCTACGGTTTTTCTCCTTACACTGTTGCATCCATTCATCCTCACAGCTCCGACCGCTTCCATACACCCTCCAAAGTAGTTTTAAACCTATCTTCGTAGGATTTATATAATTTTCATTTGTTTTGTGCAGGTTCTATGGAGTTTTCCCACAGTTATAAATATAACGCGAAGGCCAAGGATGACGATCCTCATGACCTTTGGTACAAATTAAAGGGTTTTTGAAGTGCTAATTACATGTTCTAAGAAGGTCGATAATTCATGATTGTCAGCTTTTCAAAACCATTTCTCCGACAAACCCTCTGCGCACCTGAAAACAACAAACACAGTCAGAGTTAATTAAATGAAAGAAAATTAGTGTCAAGATGAAGATCAGAGCATAATCAAAGGTTTAAATATGTTAATCAAAGCTTGAAAGGATGAAGGCACAAATTGAATATCAAAGGCCTAATCCATAGAATGAAGAAAAAATATCCAGAAGAACCCCGGATGCCACATCTAAGGGGCTATGTGAATCCCCAAATACCTTGCAATTCTTTGCCTCAAAGGAATACCCAGATCAAATCTCAGACAAAAACATTAAGGCCAAAGGCAGCTGACAGTTATTATAAACAAAAGAACATATTTTAAACAGTCAGTTAGTTATTGTAAAAGATAAAAAGATCCTTAAAGTCAATATTTTCACCCACTAAACCTAAAAAGCAGAAAACAAAGTTAATGAAACAGAGTTGTAATTCAATGCATTCCTGCCTTATACCTTGCATGGTTTTCAAGGCTAGGAGTTGCATTTAGTATAGAATTAGTTACACTTCAACCCTAGGAACTCTTCCACCTCCTCATTTTCTTATAAAATCTCCTTGAGGAGCACATTGTAAAGGGTTGGTTGGTCACTAGTTGTAACAATGAAACTCTCTAAAATAATACATAGTCTGTTTGAAGTTGAAGAAGAAATTGAAGTCTTGAAAGCTGGATTATGTTTTGACATGCTTGTTCTTGAGAAGGCTCTATCATTGGATCCCTGAGCTTGGCTGTTGGTGATGTATTTTGAACTGTCTGTTGTTTTTCCTGTTTTCATTATGTTTCATAAATTCTTACTACAATAGCATGAAAATTTTAGGCTAAGAAATGACTCCTGGAAGCACCTTAGACCTATTTATCCTTCACTGTTTTATTTTTTCTCCTACTGAGCTATTTTAGAGTCTTTAATCTTTCTCTTTAGTCCTCATGCTTGTTTATTTATCTAATAGTTCAAATAGTTGGTTCCAGCATGATTTATGGTTTTCCCTACTTGTCTGCTGCCACTTGAAAACTATTTTTGAAGTCTCCCTTTGAAGTACCATTGTTTATAGTTAGCCAAGGAGGTATGTTTCGATCATACCCTTTGTCCCTGCTTAAATATTTTTTTTAAAGGTCTTTATAGTTGTGATCATAGATGTGTTAGGTGTTCCCTCTTCTATGACTGCAATTATTAGTGAATATTTTATGTTTTCTAACTCCTTTGAAATAAAATCTTTGAGGAAATAGGATGTGCTCCCGAATCTTAGATTTAATTTTAAAAGTTGTCTTGAAGTCATTATTTGCTGAAAGTGTGGTTTGTGGAATTCATGGTTAGCCATGTCTATCAAATACCTCTTTATTGTTCAAGTTATTTTTTTAAGTTCCCTTTGCTGAGAATTAAACTTCTATTTTCAAAATCATTAATGTACATCTGATTCACAAAAACTAAAGGATCTTGTGGCCAAGTTAGATTTTCCCTTTGATATCCCATATCCATTTATGAGCTTGTTATTTACTTCTTCTTGACTCCATTTCCCAATGAACCTGACACTTATTCTCTCTATCTGTACTACCTAGACCTTTCATTTTCTGCTATACCAATTCAACCAAACAAACATTTTCACTTAATAAGTAGTCTAAAATCTATACTTAAAAGGAAACAAGATAAATCTTTGCAAAACAAGTAAATTTGAGAGATCCCTCTCTGAGAACAAGAGGACTAGATCTTGGAAATTTAAAGATTGGTTATGATGTTGTCTTATCTTTTGGTTATCCAATCTATCAAAACTCAGGAACACCAACATAATGGTGATCATGATAGGACTTGTTTGAATCAGTGACAAACTAAGTAACCCTTAGGATTCTCATAGAGCCTTATCAAACCTTGAAGGAATCAGCTAGCTAAGCCATAAGAGTAAACTTTGTTTGTCTCATCACCGTAGCTAAGTGTTGAAATAGATTTAGGACACTCTCAAAAACCATAGGACTAAAAAAACTCAGAAAAACCAAAAATATTTCAGATTGGTATTCAAACCTTTTAATGGTGGTGGACCATAAAACATTTTACCTTCTAAAAAGATAAAAATTTCCACCTGGTGACTCCACAATAGTAAATAGACCTAAAGACTCCACTGGGAAACCCATTACTATCATAACATCATATAAAATTAGTTAAAAAGACTTTGAGGATTAAATTTTTCTTGCTAAAGATCAGTTAGGCTACTGAAGATTGTCATATTTGGTTAAAATTTTCTTGTTGTTGGGTCTGAAAAAATAGCATAGTGGCTTCTAGAAGAGTTCATACTAGAGCATATCCTGACCCAAACCCTCCTGAGATAGCTGATAATCCTGAAAGCATACTTAGGAAGTCTCCTAAGGCTCAAGCTTCAACTATTGTCAGACCAGTCCAAAGAGCTAATTACGTTTTTGAAAACATTACAACTCTACAAGATTCACAAGTCAACTTAAGAAATCCATTCAAAACTAGGTCACTTGATGATATAGATCAGACAAACTTTGATCCTTCATCTTCATCCCAAGATAGTGGTGAAAACACTGTTAGTAGAGAAACTACCCCACCTGATTTGCATTACCTTCATAATTTTGGTTTCTCTCATCCAAGATCTTCTCAACAGTCTTTTGCTGGTCCATCCACATCTGTTCTTCATACACCCACCATTCAAACCACACCATTCCATCAACCTCCTCCCCTCTTACATCCTCCACTTGTAAATCCCCCAATTTTTCCACAACCTCCTATCATGGCAACATGGTATGCTCCCCTAGTCCTTCCTTTACCTTTAGTCAATCTTCCACAAGACTATCAGTCCAAGATACCATTATATGATACTAGTGGTGCTACTACTGCTTCACAACATGTGGATAAGATGAATGACTATTTTGATAGAAATGAGATAGACGATGAAAATATCAAACTCAGATTATTTGCTCAAAGTCTAGGGGAGAAGCATGAAAATGGTTTAAAGGCTTAACCCTTCACAATATTAATGATCTTCAAGCTCTCCATCAGTTATTCCTAAACAAATGGGAATTCAGGAAAAATCCTCTCCAAATACTTTCAGACTACAACAATCTCAAAAGAAACACTGGGGAAAGTGTTCAAAATTATTGCAATAGGTTCAATAGTGTGTATAATGCACTGCCCCCGGACTTGAAACCTCCACAAGGTTCACCCTTGGCCAAATTTCTTGAAGGATTTGTTGAAAATGCAGCAAGATGATGGAGCTTAGTGAAATGAAGTCGCCTTCACTAAGTGGGCCCGTAGGCTATTTTTGGCACAAAGTCTATTTTTAGACATATGGAGCATGGTCCAGGGGTTGCAGTATGTTATTCTTGGAGTATTGGTCATGTTGGTAAAAATAGATGAACCTTTATTTTTAGACATTTAGGTCGAAGTCTATTTTTAGACTGCCTATCCTAAAAATAGAAAAGTCAAATATTATTTACCCTTATTAATATTTGGACTCTAAACTTCAGTTTACTCTCTTGGAGCACTTCAGTTCGAGCTACAGAAGTGGCTCATGCATCTGACAGAGGAATTACGCTATTCCTAGGGTTTTGGTGAGCTCATGCATGGCTGACTTCAGTTAGGACTTCAGTGGCAGAATTTTGGTGGAGTTGATGAGACAGTTGGTGGAGTTGTGTTCGGTTTAACTTAGTTGAACTGGTTGAGATTAGTTTAACTAGCTAATCAAATAGTAATGAGTGGAGTGAATTAAATATTATTTAATTCACTAATTATTAACTCATTATTCAACTCAAGAACACATCAGTTCACTACAGTGCATGGACAGTTCAGTGGAGACCAGTGAAAGAGGTAGATGAAAGGGTTGAGGTAGCTATCAGTTGTGACATCAGTTGTGCATGAGATTTGTACCACACTTGGAGGAATTGCCCATGATGATTGCGTTGTCAAGCCAAGGAGATTCAAACCTTGGATCTCTCATTAGACTAGCCTTGATTGCGCAATAGAGGCAGGAAATTAGTGGATGTGTTTTGAACCTGTGACTTGTTCAAAACCAAGCTAGTTTGTGTGTAACTTTATGAGATAGTACTGAGTACTTGTGAGGAGTATTGTGCTATGTACTGTTACATGTTTTCTCCATTATAATATACACAATAGCTGAGGGGTTTTCAGCTATAAGCTTTCCCCATACATATTGTGTAATGTGTGTGATGTTTTGATGATCTTTTGATCGCATACCGCTTGTTTTATTTCCGCATGTGTGATGATCTGAGTAGAAGAGATTATGTGTTGCATATGAATTCGAATTGATATGTGATCAGGATAATCTCGGTGGATAAATATTCTTTATTTAGCAAATTTCTACATGGTATCGGAGCTATAGAAGCTATCGGAGCAGAGATTGATCATCACAGTGATTACAAACTTATTTCGGTAGACAGAGTTTGCATGCGGGCCAGGTAGCCTCTGGATCCATCCTTTCCTTTGAAAGGTGATACATCCAGTAAATGCCCCTGCAGTCGATCTCTGTGCTAGAAATAATTTGTTCTGACAGATCAAGAGCGGTTAAGCTTTGAGTTGGAATTCGAATTTTGCAGCAGTTTTTTTTCTTGGTGCCAGAGTTGAAAATGTCTTTCAACGGTTTGCGACTTGAATATGCTCTTGAAGGCAGTTCGAATTATGTTGCATGGAAGGATCGCATGGAGGCAGTATTAGAAGATAATGGACTGAAGGAGTTCGTATATACGGATGTCCAAAATCCCACTGATCCTGCTGAAGTCGAAGCTTGGCAAAAGAAGATGGCGAAATGTCGAAGGAATCTGTTGGAGGGCGTTAAGGATCACATTGTATCCAGCCTGCATGGAAAAGCTTCTCCATATTTAATGTGGAAAGCATTGACAGATCTATTCCAGAGTAAGAGCGACCAAAGGAAGCTGGCGCTCAAAGATAAGCTCAGAAACATCAAGATGGAGAAAGGCGACAGTATCGCCAAATACCTCACGAAGTTCACTCAATGCAGAGATGAGCCGGGAAGTGTGGGGGTGACTGTCGAAGAAGAGGATATGGTGGACCTGGCTCTCCTTGGTCTTCCGAAAAGTTGGCATGCATATCAAGATAGTGTCAATGGTCGGGAGAAGTTGCTGAGATGGGAGCGACTTTGGGCGGATCTCATGCAAGAGGAGATAAGGAGGACTACCAGGGACGGATCTTCATCAAAGGTATCTGATGAAGAAAATTGCGCTTTGGCTGCCAAAGCAAAGAAGGGGAAGAGCAAGAAGGATTCTCAGTCTGGTGCGAAAGGCAAGAAGCAAGACATGTCCAAGGTGAAGTGTTTTCACTGTCACCAGCACGGACACTATGCCACAAATTGTCCGCAGAAGAAGAAAAATAAGAAGGCCGCTGGATCTGCAGCGGGAGAGGCATTGGCTTCTAAATTCGAACTGGATTTTTCATTGATCGCATGCTTGGTTTCAAGTGTGGCGGGATCATTTTGGTTCTTGGATAGTGGTGCGTCATTTCACATGACCAGAGATCGAGATCTGTTTTCAGATCTGGAGGAAAAAGATCTTGGAGTGCACATCGAGATGGGCGATGATGGTAGATACAGTGCGACTGGTATCGGTACCATTTCCTTTGAGAGGGAGTCTGGTAAACCTTTCATATTGAAGGAATTTTTGCATGTTCTAGGATTGATGAAGAACTTGATCTCTGTGGTGATGTTGGAAGACAAGGGGTATGATGTGGTCTTCAGCGAACGAAAATCCTTCCTGCGCAGTAATACTACTGGTGAGATCCGAAAGATAGGGGTTCGAGTCAAGAACCTTTATCAGTTGCAAGTAGATGGCTGCGTAGCAATGGCATGCAAGGCGGGAGAATTGGTGAGCCAGGATGATGAGGGCGAACTGTGGCACAGGAGATTGGGCCACCTTCACCATGGAGCCTTGAAGTGCGCGGCGATTTCTGTCTGGGCTTCCCCAAGGGCACTCTTGCCGATCGGATCGATGCGAGGAGGTGGCCACTGACGAAGTATGTGAAAGCCACCTTTCACGAGAAGGATAGTCGTGCCACGACGATCCTTGAGAGAGTTCACACAGACGTGTGTGGTCCTTTCTCAGTAGCTTCGACAGCAAATCACAAGTACTACGTGATCTTTGTCGATGATTTCTCTCGGAAGTGCTGGATCTTCTTCATGCAGAAGAAGAGCGAGACATTTTCTAAGTTCTGTGAATTCAAGGCGCTGGTAGAGAAGGAATCGGGGAAGCATGTGAAGGCTCTTAGGAGAGACAATGGTGGTGAATTCATCTCGGCTGAATTCAAAGACTTTTGCAGCGCAGAAGGGATTCGGAGAGAGCTCATTGCACCCCATAACCCACAGCAGAACAGGGTGGCTGAGCGGGAGAACAAAACGATCGTGGGTGCTGCACGGGCGATGTTGCATGATCAGGGCCTACCCCTTCACTTGTGGGCTGAGGCATGCAATACAACAATGTATGTGCAGAACCGTTGTCCTCACAAGGTTCTTGGCATGAGTACACCGGAGGAGGCTTATTCTGGTAAGAGACCTAACATTTCTCATTTGAGAATTTTTGGTTCGCCTGTCTACATGCATGTGACGAAGGACACCAGAAGGAAGCTGGATCCGACCGCGGAGGTTGGAATATTTGTGGGGTACACTGATACACCTCACAACTATCGGGTGTATTTGTCAGACAGTCGCAATACTGTTGTGCGACGGGATATCAAGTTTCAAGAGGAGAAAGCCATGCAGTGTTCGCTTGAGAGGGAGCTACACTTGCATGCTGAGAGATGAGGAAACTGTTAGTTCCTAAGGAGGAGCTTGGATGTGGATTAGCCACAAGAGGAAGTTAGGAGTGGAAAGAAAGCACCCATGCGACACCAACCATCGAGAGCGCAAAGCGCACTACGAAGCGACGGCTGACTCGAGGAATCACGAAGGAAAGTTTAGCAGGACCACCTACAACACGGCGCAGAACAGGAGCGTCCTTGGGATCGATACCTTTGGATTAAATGGCTCTTGTGAACAATGTGTCATGTGGAGCTATCTCCTCTTTTGAGGAAGCTATGGAGGAACCCGCATGGGTAGATGCCATGATCGAAGAATATGATTCGATCGTCAGAAACAGTGCATGGGAGATTGTCCCAAGACCGGAGGGGAAATCGGTGGTGGGTTCGCGATGGATCTACAAAGTGAAGCAGGCGGCTGACGGGAGTGTGGAGAAGTACAAGGCGAGATTTGTCGCCCGTGGCTTTTCACAGATCGAAGGGATCGATTATGAGGAGACTTTTGCACCTGTTCGCAAGGTACTCTTCCATACGGATGATCCTTGCTCTCTCAGCGCAGATGGGATGGCACATCCATCAGATGGATGTGAAGGCTGCGTTCCTCAACGGAGTCATTGAGGAGGAGGTGTACATAGAGCAGCCTGAAGGTTTCGAGATCTTCAGCAGTGAGTCGCATGTGTGCCGACTCAAGAGAGCACTGTACGGGCTGAAGCAAGCACCTCGTGCTTGGTACACACGGATAGACATTTATTTCACCGGGCTTGGATTTTCCAAGAGTGAGGCGGATCCTAACCTATACCAGATTGTGGTGGAGGGGAAGCTGCTGATCATTGTACTGTATGTAGATGATCTGATTTTGACGGGTGATGAGATGTTGATACTTTCATGCAAGGAGGATCTTGCTAGAGAGTTCGAGATGAAGGACTTGGGCCTCCTTCATTATTTCCTGGGATTGGAGATTTGGCAGCGCAGTGGAGGACTGTTTGTTTCTCAGGGAAAGTATGCCCGGGAGATTCTGGAGAGGTTCAACATGCATGGCTGCAAGCCTGTTGACACTCCTCTTTCTGGTGGTTGGAGGAAGGAGGATGCTACTTCAGCGGAGGTAGTGGATGCCACTGTCTATCGAGAGTTGGTGGGGTCGCTTATGTATCTGGTCAATACACGACCCGATATATGCTATGCTGTTAACCAGCTTTCGCAAGCTATGGTTAAGCCTACCAAGCTCTTTTGGAAGGTAGGCAAGCATGTATTGCATTATCTTAGTGGCACATCGGGATATGGTCTATGGTACAGACAGGAGGATGGAGCGAAGCTTTCTGGCTTCACTGATGCAGATTGGGCAGGGAGCCCAACGGACCGGAAGAGCACATCTGGAGGAGTTTTCAGCATTGGGTCGACATCAGTTTCCTGGTACAGCAGGAAGCAGAGATCCGTGGCACTCAGTTCAGCAGAGGCCGAGTACATGGCAGCAAGCTTGGCTGCATGCGAGGCTATTTGGATGAGGAAGATCCTCGTTGGATTGTTCGGGTTGCATTTGGAGCCTACAGTGATTTATTGTGATAACCAGAGTTGCATCAAGCTCTCGGCTAATCTAGTATTTCATGATAGATCCAAACACATCGACATCATATACCATCATATCAGAGATTGTGTTCAACGGAGAATCATGATTCTTTCATATGTTCCCACGGAGGATCAGGATGCTGACATCTTGACGAAGGCGCTCACCAGGAGCAAGTTCTAATTCCACAGAGGCAAGATAGGGGTTGCAGATAATCCATATCTTGCTGAGAGGGAGTGTTGAAAATGCAGCAAGATGATGGAGCTTAGTGAAATGAAGTCGCCTTCACTAAGTGGGCCCGCAGGCAAATTCTGGCGCAAAGTCTATTTTTAGACTATGTCTATTTTTAGACATATGGAGCATGGTCCAGGGGTTGCATTATGTTATTCTTGGAGTATTGGTCATGTTGGTAAAAATAGATGGACCTCTATTTTTAGACATTTAGGTCAAAGTCTATTTTTAGACTGCCTATCCTAAAAATAGAAAAGTCAAATATTATTTACCCTTAATAATATTTGGACTCTAAACTTCAGTTTACTCTCTTGGAGCACTTCAGTTCGAGCTACAGAAGTGGCTCATGCATCTGACAGAGGAATTACGCTATTCCTAGGGGTTTGGTGAGCTCATGCATGGTTGACTTTGGTTAGGACTTCAGTGGCAGAAGTTTGGTGGAGTTGATGAGACAGTTGGTGGAGTTGTGTTCGGTTTAACTTAGTTGAACTAGTTGTGATTAGTTTAACTAGCTAATCAACTAGTAATGAGTGGATTGAATTAAATATTATTTAATTCACTAATTATTAACTCATTATTCAACTCAATAACACATCAGTTCACTACAGTGCATGGACAGTTCAGTGGAGACCAGTGAAAGAGGTAGATGAAAGGGTTGAGATAACTATCAGTTGTGACATCAGTTGTGCATGAGATTTGCACCACACTTGGAGGAATTGCCAATGATGATTGCGCTGTCAAGCCAAGGAGATTCAAACCTTGGATCTCTCATTAGACCAGCCTTGATTGCGCAATAGAGGTAGGCAATTAGTGGATGTGTTTTGAACCTGTGACTTGTTCAAAACCAAGCTAGTTTGTGTGTAACTTCATGAGACAATACTGAGTACTTGTGAGGAGTATTGTACTGAGATTGTTACATGTTTCTATTCCATTTATAATATACTATAGGTGGGGGTTTTCAGCTATAAGATTTCCCCATACATACTGTGTAATGTGTGTGATGTTTTGATGATCTTTTGATCGCATACCGCTTGTTTTATTTCCGCATGTGTGATGATCTGAGTAGAAGAGATTATGTGTTGCATATGAATTCGAATTGATATGTGATCAGGATAATCTCGGTGGATAAATCCTCTTTATTCAGCAAATTTCTACAGGATTTGATCCTGAAATGGCCTATCAGCTAAGACAAAGAGACCCCTTAGCCTCGGAAGACATGAAAAAGGGATCTCTTGCTGTGGAGGTAAATCTAATAGAGAAAAGAGCGAGGATGAGGAATGAAAATAAAGTATCATTTAGGGAGGAATCTTCACCCTCCACATCTAGCTCAAAAATGGAAAGGATGATGGAAGAAATGATGAAAAAGATGAGCATACTTGAGAGAGCACAACCAAGAGACAATCAGAACAACCCCCAAAACAGAAATAGGAACCAGAATTATAGAAGAGAAAACAATCAAAATAGACAAAGGGACAATGACCAACAGATTAGACCTCCCTTCCAACAAAACTATGTAGATCAAGACTAGGAAGAAAGGGAGATTGAAAGATTGGGAGAAAATCATGTAAACTTGATTGGATCAGACAATGAGGATGATGTTTTCCTCACTGAAGAAGAACAAGGTTTCTTCTCCTCAAAACAAAATGAAAACACTTATGAATATTTTGAAGATTATAGGTTGGGTTTTGAGAATGCAATCATGGAGGTACATAAACAGTATGATCTTAGAAGTAAAGGGAACCTAGATAATTCAAAAAATAAAAACACTAGTACTGCTGTTAGGAAAAATGCAGAAAATCAGCCTAAGAAAACAACAAAGAAACTCAACATTTTGGCTAAGAAAACAGATTTAAACAAAGAGAAAAGCAGCCCTAGCACCTCAGCTAGTGGCCCTAGAAAAACTGTCCCTAATAACAGTCCAAGAAAAGTTCAACAGATCAGAATTGCTGAAAGGAATTCAATTGAAAAAACAGATGTAAATATGACAAAATCAATAGTTCCTTTCAGCCTTGAGGGAGAGATTGCAAAGATAAAAATTACCATACCTCTAGCTGAACTAGTAACCCAAGAAGTGTACAAAAACCAAGTTTTGAAAGCTTTGAACTGAGGAAGTGACACTGATACTTTAAACTTAACAGATGACAAACCTGAGTTTTTGTTTGGTCCAGAAGTTGAAGAAAAATACCAAGAAGGAGTTGTCCCTCCCTTCTATGTTAGTTTGAATATACATGATAGGATATTACACAATGCCATGTTAGACTCTAGAGCTTCACATAATCTTATGCCCAAAGTAGTAATGGAAAGCTTAGGCTTAGAAATTACTAAACCATACAAGGATCTATATTCCTTTGATTCAAGCAGAGTCAAATTCTTGAGTTTAATTAAATATTTATGCGTAAACTTATCTTAGATCCCTGCTAAGAGTCTAGTTATGGACATAGTAGTAGCTGACATTCCCCCAAAGTATGGCATGCTTTTATCAAGATCATGGGGAGCCAAAATTCAGGGGAGCATTCAAATGGACATGTCTTATGCCACCATCCTAGTTTTTAACCAAAATAGAAGATTATACATGGAATCCCACATGAAACACATGGTGAGAAACATAGATAAACCAAACAACTCTCCAATCTATTCCATTCAATCAAGTTTAGATTCCTTTATCTTGTACAATGAAGACCAAATCACTCAACAAGAAAAGGAAAAAAAAAGAGGAAATAAGTTTACCAGAACAATCAAAACTTCACTCAAATCAAATAAAAAACATTAGTAATCAACATCAACAAGAAAATGAAAATGAGGCAGAAATACTTTGGAAAATAAACTTTGATGGGTCTTGTAATAAAACAAGTGCAGGGGTAGGTGTATGGATTCAAAATACAAATCAGGGTTATTCATATAAACTATATTTTCCATGCACCAACAATATTGCTGAATATGAAGCCCTTCTCCTTGGCTTACAGTTGCTTAAACAATTAGAAGCCCAAAAAATATCAATCCTAGGAGATTTTGAACTTATCATAAGACAGATCAAAGGAGAATATTCAGCGAAAAACCCAAGACTTAGAGAATATAAAAATGTTGCCCTTGATTTATTAAAGACCTTTGAAAAATATGAACTCATTTTCATTCCAAGAGCACAAAATCATCTAGCAAATGAACTTGCCTTCACTGCCATAAATTGCCAAGTACCTCAGATAAATGAACATCTTAACATAAAGGTCAAAAATAGGCCTGCAGTTCCTAACAATGAAAACCAATGGCAAGTGGTTGACACTGACAAACACATAGATGATTTCCTAAAATCAGAAAATGATTTTTCCATACCAACATTAGAAACCAACCATGAAGAAAACTGTTTGGATAATGAACAAATCCCAGAAATAGAAATGACATATTCTACTGATATAAATCACTAAGAATATTTTTGAAGAAGAATTAATTGACAACACAGACCAGAAAGACTTGGAAGTTTTAAAATTCTAGAATGATACGATTCCAAGAGGTATCACACCTTTAGAACACCTTTTTGACTTTAATGATGTAGCCAAAGAACCAAGATTGAGCCCATGGAAACATATGTAGAAGAACATAACATAGGCAGCCTAGCAGATCCCAAAATGATCAAACTGTCCAGCACTCTTCGAGCTCATATAAAATTGAAATACATAGAGCTGTTCAAAGAATTTAGAGATGTGTTTGTTTGGGGATACAAAGATTTGAAATCTTATGACACTAGCATCATCCAACACAAAATTCCTCTTAAGGAAAATTAGAAACTTTAAAAAAAAAAACTAAGAAGGATAAACCCTATTTTATTTCCTTTAGTTAAAAAATAAATTGAAAAGATGTATGATGTTAGGATTATAGTATCCCTTAGATATTCAGAATGGGTGTCAAAACTAGTTTCTTTTAGGAAGAAGACAGGGGAAATCAGGCTCTGCATTGACTTTAGAAATTTAAATAGAGCCTCCCTAAAAGACAACTACCCCTTTCCAAAGATGTACCATATACTTAAAAGGGTAGTTGGGTCAAAAATAATATCACTGTTGGATGGGTTCTCAGGTTGCAATCAGGTGTTAGTGCTCCCAAGTGATCAACACAAAACTGCTTTTACTACACCTTGGGGCACCTTTATGTATGTCAAAATGCCATTTGGTTTGATGAATGCAGCATCCACCTTCCAAAGGGCCATGTACATAGCCTTCTCAAAAGACATTGGCTATTTTATAATCATTTACCTTGATGACATAACTGTTTTCTCAAAAACTGATGAAGAACACTTGATTCATTTAAGAATTGTTTTTGAGAAATGTAGGAAATTTGGCTTATCTTTGAACACTGAAAAGACACTCTTTGGTCTCCAAGAAGGTAAACTTATTGGTCTCATAATTTCAGAAGAGGGAATCAAAGTAGACCCTAAAAGGATTGATGGCATATTGAAAATCAACCATCCAAGAAGCCTCAAAGAATTACAATCTTTCATTGGGAAGATAAACTCTTGAGGAGGTTTATCCCCAACCTTACTGAGCTATTAAGAAACATTACAAACATGCTTAAGAAAGAGGTAGGTGTTAAATGGAATACACAGGCTAAAAAATCACTTGAACTGGTTAAACAAGCTCTCACTCAAACACCAGTCTTGATTAGTCCAGATTTAACCAAAGACTTTTATATGTTTTCTTTTGCATCTGAACATACAATAGCTACAGTATTACTTCAAAAGAATGACTTGGGGCAAGAACAACCAATATCCTCTTTTAGTAGGGCCTTAAGAGATTCTCCTCTCAAGTATAACATCATGGAGAAGCAAGCCTTAGCATTAGTGAAAGCATTAAAAGACTTTAGAGTCTACATTTTACACTCTCACATAATTGCTTTTGTTCCACATACTGTTGTCAAGGATATTATAAGTCAAGACCCTGATGGTAAAAGGGGAAAATGGATTGCTACTATTCTTGAATATGACTTAGAAATCAGGCCCACCAAATTGATTAAAGGGCAGGGATTAGCAAAACTCATGGCTGAGTCAAAATTCCAAGCACTAGATATGAATATGGTGGATGTGTTGGAATAAATAGAAGAATTCACTGCTCCTTTCATTAAAGAAAAAATTCTGAATTCTCCTTGGTATGCTGACATCATTTATGTGCTTTTATATTTAAATTCCCCTCCTTCTTTGTCTAAAACTAAAGCTATATTTTTGAAATAGAAGGATTTGAATTATTGCATATTAGATGGGATATTATATTGGAAAATATTGTTGGAATTTTGCTTAAATGTTTACTTGAGGATGATGCAGGAAAAATCATGCATGAGCTGCATGAAGGAGAATGTGGAGGACACCTCTACCGGAAGACCACAACAAACAAAATCCTCAGATCTGGTCACTATTGGCCAACCATTTTTCCTGACACTCAAAATTTAGTCATGTCTTGCCATAAGTGTCAAATTTTTGATGGAAAAAGAAAGCTCCTTCCCCTACCCTTACATCCCATCAGTGTTGAGGCACCCTTTCAACAATGGGGCTTGGACTTCATTAGAGAAATTCACCCATGTTCATCAGCCCAGCATAAGTGGATCCTCACTGCCACTGATTATTTTACCAAGTGGATAGAAGCCATACCATATAGGAATGCTACTAACTCTGTCATCATCAAGTTCCTTGAAACAAACATCATATCCAGATTTGGTTGTCCTAGAAAAATTATCACAGATAATGCTGCGACCTTCAAATCTAAAAGAATGGTTGATTTTTGTTACAAATACCACATCACCTTGGGCCATTCTACTGCCTATTATCCCCAAGGGAATGGATTAAGTGAATCCTCCAACAAAAGCCTCATCAATATCATCAAAAAGTTGTTGGAGCATAATCAGAAATCATGGCACAGTAAGTTGGTTCATGCCTTATGGGTTGATAGATTAACTACAAAGAAGTCAATAAATATGTCCCCCTATCAGCTGGTCTATGGCATGGATGCAGTCTTCCCAACATCATTAGGAGTTCCAGTCATGAAACTCCTCCAAGAAGTGCAAACTGAAGAGAATGATATGCAGAGAAGAATCAACCAAATAATTCATTTACAATAGTCCAGAGAAGAAGTCTATGAAAGAACACAGCTAGTCCAAGAAAATATCAAGAAGCTATTTGATAAAAGGACTAAGGAAAACAATTTCCAAGTTGGAAATGTGGTTCTCAAATGGGATTCAAGAATGGAAGAGATGGAAAAACATGGCAAGTTTGAGAACCTGTGGAAAGGACCCTATATTATTCATGCTGAGAGGGGTCACAATGCTTTCTTTCTGAAAGAATTGAATGGAGAAGATCTATATGGAGGTCCTGTCAATGGAAGGATGCTCAAGAATTATTTTTGTCAAGAGTCATGAGTTTCAAAACTTTTTTATTTCCATTGTAAATATCATTGTTTGAAAATTGCATTCAAAGTTAGAAAAATAAAAATACAAAAATAATAGAAAAGAAAAGAGGGCAAATAAAAAAAAGAAAGGTACAGCCCCATACCAAAAAAGAAAAATAATGTCTGAAAGTGTGCAAGCTCAAATTCCACTCCTAAAAACACACTCCTAGTTAGTCATACAGCCTAATCATGACTAATTAGCTTTTCAATTTACTGCTGATAGGCTAGTGAATTAGATCAGCCAAAAAACACAAACTCGGCTTATCAGTAAGGTAGATTAGGATAGAGGAAACAAAGGTTCAAACAAATTCAATATCCAAACCTATGAATCTCAAAATAAGAATGGCTCTAATTAGATTAAATTTGAGCCAAAGATAGAAATCAAAATGGTTCCAATGTGCTCAAAACTTGAACCAGATGAGGGAGAAAACACAACTCAAACAAATTCAAAACAAAGTTGAAGGAATAATGAATGATGTTTTAGTTTTTAGATCTTAAGCCTTCACAATTTTGTTCTACTTTTCTGCAAATAAAATCTATGTGCAGCTTTGTTTTGTGCCATAGATCTGCAACAAGTCAAATTTCTTAATCCTGGCTTGGCTGCTTTTAAATTTTCTGTTTTAGAATTTAGAGAATAAAGGTCTATCAGACGGTCTAATCCTTACAGATAGTAGTTAGGTAGAAAATTTATGAACTCAACTATCTAAACTGAGTTCATGGTGAAATAAGAGTAGAAATAAATTAGTTTCATGTTTTTAAAAATAATAAAATGTTGATGAAGAGAGTTTGCTAGTCCAAATGCACTCTGAAAGAAGAAAAAATGTTAGGATCATTAGATATGGGTAGGTATAGATGTTGTTTTGATAAAATTCCATTGCTTTAGCTAAAGGAAAAGAAAGGTTGTGCCCAATGGATGAAGGCACTGGTTTACTAAAAATCCAGAGATCAATAGCTGAGGTTCTGGACACCTAAAGAACCAGCTGTCCTCCCCAAGTGGAGCCATTGTTAGCCACCTATAAATTCTGTCATACTCAATGGTGGCTAAGCTTGTCTTTTAAACCTTCAAGAGATAGTTCCCTTTGAAAACTTATCTCTCTTGAAGTCTTATGATGATAATTACCTTTTGAGCTAATATTCACTGTTGTTTCACTGTTGGTCCTAAAGTACCTGCTATTCACCAAGAGAAAAACTGCTCAAGAAACTCCATTTTCCCTCATTTCACCTCTCCATTTCATTCTCCATTTTCATCCCTTAAATACCTTCATTTGGCTTCTAGAACATTCCAAAACCCTCTTTTAAACCTTATATCTCCCTTTCATTTGGTTTAAAAAACCCTTATCTCACTTATCGGGACCCTCTTTTGGCCTTAAAATCTCTGTTTTTGGCCTAAAAACAACCCTTTGCACTTCTAAAATCATTAAGCCCCCAAGGTCTTCTTTCCTTTACCCCTTCCTCCATTCATCCTAAAGCCCCGCAATCGGGTGCTAAAAGGCCTAAAAACCCTGTCATAACCTTACCTTTCCTGTATTTTTCTTTTCCTGACGTTATGGTCCTGAGTGAATCTGGACCGTTGATATAAAATGATCAACGACCATCAAACCACCTTTCGTCCACCCGTTCATTTGCCCATTACCTCCTATCCATTTTCCTTTTACATCCCCGCTGCTCGATCATTAGATCCAACGGATGAGAATAAACCCGATCCTTGTGCTTTAACCCAGCACTTTCCCGCTACGCGAAAAAAACAATGTGGTCGTAGGCCCCAATACTTTCCCTGACCGTGATTTTTATCCCCCCATCGCGCTCATTCCGCATTGTTGGATTTGAAGCCTCCGATCCAATGGTTGACATTGCATGTCGCAAAATTTTTGCGCCCAAAGTTTAATGCTCAAAAATTTTGCGAAATAGGTGGTATTTAAAAGCCGCGTGTCGACCGTTTTATCGTATCGCATTTCTCTCAGGCAAAACCGCCTACCCCCCAAATGCTGCACGAAAACCATTAACGATTTCCCCAAAACCACCATTCCTCAATTCGCGCCCTAAATCAAATTTAAACCCCTGTTTCATTTTTCCGCTACGGTTTTGTTCCTTACACTGCCGCATCCATTCATCCTCACAGCTCCGACTGCTTCCATACACCCTCCAAAGTAGTTTTAAACCTATCTTCGCAAGATTTATATAATTTATGTTTGTTTTGTGCAGGTTCTATGGAGTTTTCCCATAGTTATAAAGATAACGCGAAGGCCAAGGATGACGATCTTCATGGCCTTTGGTACAAATTAAAGTGTTTTTGAAGTGCTAATTACATTTTCTAAGAAGGTCGATAAGTCATGATTGTCGGCTTTTCAAAACCATCTCTCCGAAAAACCCTCTACACACCTGCAAACAACAAACACAGTTAGTGTTAATTAAATGAAATAATATCAGTGTCAAGATGAAGATCAAAGCATAATCAAAGGTTTAAAGATGTTAATCAAAGATTGAAAGGATCAAGGCACAAATTGAATATCGAAGGCCTAATCCACAGAATGAAGAAAAAAGATCCACAATAACCTCGGATGCCACATCTAAGGGGCTAATTGAATACCCAACTACCAAAATTTCCACCTTGCAACTCTCTACCTCAAAGGAATACCCAGATCAAATCTCAGACAGAAACATTAAGGCAAAAGGTAGCTGACAGTTATTATAAACAAAAGAACATATTTTAAACTGTTAGTAAAGTTATTGTAAAAGATAAAAAGAGCCTTAAAGTCATTCTTTTCACCCACTAAGCCTAAAAAGCAGAAAATAGAGTTAATGAAACAGTGTTGTAATTCAATGCATTCCTGCCTTATACCTTGCATGGTTTTCAGGGCTATGAGTTGCATTTAGTATAGAATTAATTACACTTCAACCCTAGGAACTCTTCCACCTCCTCATTTTCTTATAAAATCTCCTTGAGGAGCACATTGTAAAGGGTTGGTTGGTCACTAGTTGTAACACTGAAACTCTTTGAAATAATACATAGTCTGTTTGAAGTTGAAGAATAAATTGAAGTCTTGGAAGCTGGATTATGTTTTGACATGCTTGTTCTTGAGAAGGCTCTATCATTGGATCCCTGAGCTTGGCTATTGGTGATGTATTCTGAACTGTCTGCTATTTTTCCTGTTTTCATTATGTTTCATAAATTCTTATTACAGTAGGATGAAAAGTTTAGGCTAAGAAATGACTCCTGGAAGCACCTTAGACCTATTTATCCTTCACTGTTTTATGTTTTCTTCTACTGAGGTATTTTAGAGTCTTTAATCTTTCTCTTTAGTCCTCATGCTTGTTTATTTATCTAATAGTTCAAATAGTTGGTTCCAGCATGATTTATGGTTTTCCCTGCTTATCTACTGCCACTTGAAAACTGTTTTTGAAGTCTCCCTTTGAAGTACCATTGTTTATAGTTAGCCAAGGAGGTCTGTTTTGATCATACCCTTTGTCCCTGCTTAAATAATTGTTTTAAAGGTCTTTATAGTTGTGATCATAGATGTGTTAGGTGTTCCCTCTTCTATGACTACAATTATCAGTGAATCTTTTATGTTTTCTAACTCCTTTGAAATAAAATCTTTGAGGAAATAGGATGTGCTCCCGAATCTTAGATTTCATTTTAAAAGTTGTCTTGAATTCATTATTTGCTGAAAGTGTGGTTTGTGCAATTCATGGTTAGCCTTGTCTATCAAATACCTCTTTATTGTTCAAGTTATGTTTTTAAGTTCCCTTTGTTGAGAATTAAACTTCTCTTTTCAAAATCATTAATGTACATCTCATTCACAAAAACTAAAGGATCCTGTGGCCAAGTTAGATTTTCCCTTTGATATCCCATATCCATTTATGAGCTTGTTATTTACTTCTTCTTGACTCCATTGCCCAATGAACCTAGCACTTCTTCTCTCTATATTTACTACCTAGACCTTTCATGTTCTGCTATACCAATTCAACCAAACAAACAAACCAAACAAACACTTGCACTTAATAACTACTCTAAAATCAATACTTAAAAGCAAACAAGATAAATATTTGCGAAACAAGTAAATTTGAGAGATCCCTCTCTGAGAACAGGAGGACTAGATCCCGGAACTCTAAAGATTGGTTCTGATGTTGTCTTGTCTTTTGGTTAGCCAATCTATCAAAACTCAAGAACACCAACACGTCAAATAGTTACTTTGAAAGGCTTTTCTTGTTTAGTGGAGTTAATAGATTCTTCATTGATTATTAGCTTTTCTTCTTTCAAAATATCTTAATGTTTCACATCACAATTCAATCTAAATATCCTTTGATATATATGACTTTCCCTATGGAAAACCTTGAAGAATTGTTCTAGAATTAAATCATTTTGTGACTCCATAGCCCAATGGGTTAATACTGTTTCATGACCTATCTTTTTAGCCGAAATATTCTTTCAATTTATTCTCACCTTCACCCTTAAAATTACCTCTTCATTCAATGATATCCATCCCAACCAAACAAACAAGTTCTCAGAGCTTCATAACTAGCCTAATATTTTAAACAAAGCATAAAGATTATCTTTTTAAAACACTTATATAGAGAGATCCCTCTCTAAATCCAGGAAGGCTAGGTCCTAGGATTCCAAAGTGTTTTTGATGTGGCCCCTGTAGTATTTGGTCTTTCCTTTCTTGAAAATCACAGGGAGCCAACATAGTGGTGACCATACTGGTGAATTTTTGAGTTTTAAACATTGCATACAAACTCTAAACTCAGTAAACCTCATTCGAACTTGATAAATCAAATGTTGACTAAGAAATGTTTCTGATTTCTGATGGTGGACAAATATTAGCCATAAGCAAGTAAAAATATTCCACCTGGTGACTCCACTGGTTTTTAGTAGGACTTCTGATCCCATTTGTGGTCCAAAGATTCTAATGGGAAGCTTATTTTATCATAACATTGCACAAATCTAGTTAAGAGAACTTATAGGATTAAGTTTTCTTACCAGAATAGTTTGCATTCTAAAGACTGTCATACTTGGCTGAAATTTTCTCACCATAGGATCTAAATCCTGGCTTCTAAAATAATTCATACTAGAGCCTATCCTGACCCAAATCCTCCTGAAATAGTTGACAATCTATAAATCATCCTTAGGAAGTCTCCTACACCTAAAGACTCAACTATTGTCAGAACAATTCACAGAGCAAACTCTGTCCCTGAAAATATTACAGCTCTACAAGATACCCAAGTTGACTTACCTTTCATAAGAAATCCATCTAGAACCAATTCGCTAAGTGTTATAGATCAGATAGACTTTGAGCTTGAAGATTTACAACAAACTAGCAGTAGAGAAGCCTCCCCTTACACTCCACCTGATCTCCATTTCATCCATAACTTTGGCTTCTCTCATCCTAAATCTACTCAACAGTACTTAACTAGTCCTAGTACTTCTGTTACAGTCACCCATACATCCACAGTTCAGACCACCTCAGCTCATCATCAACCTCCTATCACAAATCCTCCACTTGTAAACCCCCCATTGTTTCCACAACCTCATATCATGGCAACATGGTATGCTCCCTTACTCCTTCATTTACCTTTACCTGCTCTACCACAGGACTATCAGTCCAAGATTCCATTATATGATGCTAGTAGTTCTACTACAACTCAGCAATATGTGGACAAAATGGATGACTACTTTGACAGACAAGAAATAGATGATGAAACAGTTAAACTAAGGATGTTTGCTCAAAGTTTAGGGGGAGAAGCAAGAAAATGGTTTAAAAACTTAACCCCTAATAGTATAAATGACCTCCCTACCTTCCATCAATTATTTTTAAACAAATGGGAAGTAAAAAATAACCCGCTTCAGACTCTATCATAATATGAGAACATTAACAGGAATGTTGGAGAGGGTGTTCAAGAGTACTGCACTAGATTCAATAGTGTGTATAATGCCCTACCTATCCATATGAAACCTCCACAAGGCCTAGCTCTAATGAAATTACCTGATGGATTTGACCCTGAAATGGCTTACTAACTGAGATAAAGGGAACCCCTCACCTTAGAAGATATGCAGAGAGGCGCATTCAGTGTTGAGGCAAATCTAATTTCCAAAAGAGCTAGAATGAAGACTGAGAAGAGGGTATCATATAGGGATGAAATTCCACCCTCCACATCTGACACAATATTTGATAAATTAGTTAAAACCATGGAAAAGACGATGGAGAGGATGAATGCAAATGAGAGAGTTTATTCTAGAGAAAATCAAATTGCCTCTCAAAACAGAAATCAGTGCCAAAATCAAAATCAGAACTTTAGGATAAATCCACCTCAAAACAGACAAAGGGATTCTGATCAACATATCAGACTCCCTTTTCAAGAAAATTATGTTGATCAGGATGGAGGAATGATAGAAGAAACAGAGGAAAATCACATGAACATGTTTGGATTAAACAATGAGGATACTATTTTCCTCAATTAAGAAGAACAAGTCACATACAAACCTTATGAGGAAGCAAGCCTTGAAAATGAATATTACAAAATAGACTTTGAAAATTCCATAATGGAAGTACACAAACAATATGACTTGAGAAGTAAAAAGAACCAAGCCACTCCCAAGAAGAAGACCTTTGAAAATTCTGCTAAAAACAACCCTGTAAACAAATCCAAAGATGCAACACAAACTCATAACATAGTGGCTCAAATATCTAATAAAAAAAAGGGAAAAAACACTCAAACTTAGGACAAACATAGTGGTGACCCTAGCAGCACTAGCACCTCTACTAAAGCTCCTGAAAAAACCATTTTAACTGTTGTAAATAATAAAAATCAGCAAGCTGATTTTTCTAACAAAACAGTGACTAAAAAGGCTGAATTAAACACTTCCAAAACTCAGACTCCTTTCAGTATAGAGAGTGAAATTTCTAAGATTAAAATCTATATCCCTCTCACTGAGTTAGTCACTCAAGATGTATATAGGTCCCAATTATTAAAGGCTTTGAATATAGGAGATCACAATGACTATGCTAACTTAAATGATGACAAACCTGAGCTTCTGTTTGGACCAAAAATTGAAGGAAAATTTCAAGAGGGAGCAGTCCCTCCATTTTGTGTTAGCCTCAACATCCATGATAAAATTTTGCGCAATGACATGCTTGACTCAAGAGCATGACATAACCTCATGACCAAAGTAATAATGGAAATATTAGGCCTTGAGGTAACTAGACCGTACAAATTTTTATACAATTTTGATTCCAACAAAGTCAAATGCCTAGGCCTAATAAAAGATCTATGTGTCAATTTAGCACAAATCCCAGCCAAAATCTTAGTATGGACATTTTAGTGGCTGATATACCCCCGAAATATGGCATGCTTCTTTCGAGATCTTGGGGTGCTAAGTTGCAAGGCACTATGAAAATGGATATGACTTATGCCACCATCCCTGTCTTAAGCCAACCAAGAAGATTATATAGGGAAACACACATGAAATACATGGTGAGTAGTAAAGAAAGACCATAAAACTCTCCTCTTTATTCTATACATACTGACCTTGACTCATTCATTCTTTACAATGATGAAATTCCTAATGAGAAAGGATTAGAAAGTGAAACATCCACCAACATAGTGGCAGTCATAGAAGGAGAGAAAAACAAGAAGAAATCCACATAATAGTTTGCTAATTCAGAAAATCATAGCAAAAAAATTAAGGGTCTTGAACATCAAAACAACCATCAACATAGTTCCAATCATGATAATCAAAGAATAAATCCTCAACACATTGAAAATCTTGGGGAACAAGACAAAAACAAACAGAGTATAGACCTTAAAAAACAACACAGTGGTAGCTACAACAAACAGAACAAAGAGGACAAAAAGGAAACTAACGATAAATATGAATACAGTCCTCTTTGGAGTATGAGTTTTGGTGGATATTGTACTAAAACTAGTGTATGGGTAGGCATATGGGTGCACAACACTAAGAGAAACCATGCTGAAGGTCATTCATATAGATTAAACTTTCACTGCACCAACAACATAGCAGAATACGAAGCACTCCTCTTAGGACTACACTTGCTAAGAAAACTAGGAGCCAAGAGGATAACAGTTCACGGGGATTCATAATTTATAATTATGCAAGTAAGTGGGGAATATACTGCCAAACATCCCAGACTAAGAGCCTATAGAGATGATGTCATGGACCTATTAAAATCATTTGCTGAATTCCAACTTAATTTTTTCCCTAGAAGCCAAAACATTCTTGCCAATGGTTTAGATTTTGCTGCTAGTACATGTCTAAAACCTTATGAAATCAAACAATACACAGTCCAAGTCAAATATAGGCCAGTAGTCTCAGATAATGAAAAATACTAGCAAGTTTTTGAAGGAGATAAACAAATCGAAGACTTCCTACATTCCATAAATGAATTTGAAATGCCAAATTCAAATTCAGAGTATGAAGAAGACTGTCCGACTGAGGAAGAATCACTTTTTAAAGAAGAAGAAACTCCTTAGATTTCTGATATAAATCTGTTAACCAATGAACCCAAACATAAAACAGAAAAATACACAGATTCAGCAAAAGAAGATCTAGAAGTGCTGTAGTCTTTCATTGAAAATTTTCCAAAAGGACTAGTTCCTGTAGAGGAATTGTTTGAATTTAATGATGTTGCAAAAAGGCCATAAATAGAGCCCACTGAAACTGTTGTTTAAGAGTGCAATATAGGCAGTGAATCAAAGCCTAAAATAATCAAATTATCCAAAACACTGCCGGCTCACATTAAATGGAAATACGTTGAGCTGTTTAGAGAATTTTCTGATGTGTTTTCATGGAGTTATGAAGAATTAAAATCATATGATACAGAAATAATTCAGCATAAGATACCCCTCAAAGAGAACCAGAATCCCTATAGACAAAAATTGCGCAGAATCAACCCTATTCAATTACCTTTGGTAGAGAAGGAAATTAAAAAAAAATGCATGATGCTGGAATTATAGTCTCTGTGAGATACTCGGAATGGGTATCCAATCTTGTATCTGTTAGGAAGAAAATAGGAGAAATGAGGATTTGTATTGATTTTAGAAAATTAAATAAGCCTCTCTAAAGGATAACTATCCCTTGCCCAAAATGGATCTTATTTTACAAAGGATAGTAGGTTCTAGAAGAATTTCTTTGCTAGATGGCTTCTCAGGATATAACCAAGTTTTGGTACACCCTGATGATCAACTTAAAACAACCTTTACCATTCCCTGGGGTACTTTCATGTATGTGAAAATTCCTTTTTGTTTAATGAATGTTGGGGCCACATTCCAGAGAGCCATGGATATTGCATTCTCAGAATAAATAGGTTAATTCATTGTGATTTACTTAGATGACATAACAATCTATTCCAAAACAGATGAAGAACACCTAATACACCTAGGAAAAGTCTTTGAGAAATGTAGAAAATATGGTTTATCCTTAAACCCAAAGAAAACATTGTTTGGTCTCCAAGAATGAAAACTTCTTGGTCATATGAGGGGATAAAGATAGACCCAAAGAGGATTGAAGGAATATTGCAAATCAATCATCCTAGAAACATCAAGGAAATTCAATCTTTCATTGGGAAGATTAATTTCCTGAGAAGGTTCATACCCAACCTAGCTGAACTTCTTAGAAATATGAAAAATATGCTTAAAAGGGAAGAAGGAGTTAAATGGACCTTAGAAGCAAAGAAATCCTTTGAACTGGTAAAGAAAGCACTTACCAAAATACTACTTCTTATCAGTCTTGATTTTACAAAAGATTTCTTCATTTTTTCATTTGCATCAGAACATACAGTGGTTGTTGTCCTATTACAGAAAAACATGAAGGGACAAGAGCAGCCTATTGCATTTTTCAGCAAGGCATTAAGAGATTCTCCTTTGAAGTACAACATAATGGAAAAACAAGCTTTTGCCTTGGTCAAAGCCTTAAAATACTTCAGAGTTTACATTTTACACTCCCACATCATAGCATTTGTGCCTTATTCAGTAGTAAAAGACATCATGACACAAGATCCTGATGGCAAAAGAGGAAAATGGATTTCTGTAATACTAGAATGTGACTTAGAAATCAAGCCCACTAAGCTCATCAAAGGTCAAGGACTAGCAAAACGTATGGCTGAATCCAACTTTCAAGCTTCTGATATAAACATGTTTAATGCATTAGATGAACAGGAGGAGTTGGCAACTCCACTTATTGAAGATCAATTTCTGAATTCATCTTGGTATGCTAATATTCTGTATGTGCTACTTAATCTAAATTTCCCTCATGGTTTTTCTAAAACAAAGGCAAGGTTTTTAAATTTAAAAGCTGTAAATTACTGCATTTTAGATAAATGTTTATATTGGAAAAATGCTAGTGGATTATTTCTTAAATGTTTACCTGAGAATGATGCAGATAAGATCAAGCATGAGTTTCATGAAGGATAATGTGGAGGCCACCTCTATTGGAAAACTACTGTGAACAAAATCCTTAGAGCTAGTTACTATTGGCCCACTGTAATGTTCCCAACTCGGGACAGCTAGCAAGGCATGACTGGAAAACACATTTTCTAGTAATGGTTGCTACAGGATTTGAAACTACGACCTGGATGCCTTAGAACAATGTGTATAAGTTCTAAATCCAAGAGGAGGTTCCAAATAAATCCTTCTATAGTGGTTAAACAGATCTCCCACTACTAGATGTCCTCAGAAAGTGCCCGATGAGGGACTGCAACAATTCTTGAAAAAGAGATGGAAAGACAACGTTATTCTATAGTTGTGAACACATGAAGAGAAGTATAGCTAACAAATATATGATATAGCAGCAAATGTGTAAAATGGTGGGAGGAATCAATCACTCCGGATAGGCAATGGAAGCCTCAATGGAACATGTACAAAGAAATGAATCAACATTGCTATATGAGAAAAGCACTGGCTAAAATAACGCAGTTTATATGAGACACTGCAATATACAAAATTATATATCAATATCAGCTCAAATAAATAAGGGGGATCAAGCTCTCAACCCTTGAAAACACTAATACAACAAAATACACAATCTTTTGAAGGATTGGCTACAATATAGATGAAATTGGAAATTCTGCAGAAATGCCGGAGTTGTTGGGTAGCAGCTGCAACTCAAACTAATACAATATGGAGATGGCTGAATAAGATATCCAAGATGTAACAAACCTCCTCCAATCGATTTCCTAAGTACAAGGCTGATCCTAATATTGGAAATCTTGCCCTCCAAAATGTCAGTGCAACCTCTCATTACAGATGCACTCTAGAATAACACATCCATAGAGCTGGAATACGGTGCTGATGATGGGAGAAGCTTGGCCTTGATGCCAAGGTATGAAAATCAGCTCAGAAACCTTCCTTCTAACCTTCCTGAGGAATAGAGACTCACTCCTCTGAAATATGAGACAAAGAATGGTGTTGTGGAACCCCTCCACCCAACAACACTATGTTATACTTCATCAGAAATAATGCAGTGACTGAATAATGTCTTTGGCCTTGAGCCAAGATGTGGAGAAAATGAAGTGCAATCCTTCAAGAGGCCTCTCAAGAAGGAGAGGAAATCCTAAACAGGAATCCTCGTGCTAAGCAGCACTGCAACTCAACTGAACAGCTAGAGATTGCAATTTGTCTGAATAGAAAAATGATCAAATTCTCAAAGATGTCCCACTATGGCTACCCCTTCCTCCTTTTATACAAGTGAATGCCTCTTTTCCATGGGCCCCACACATTAGGGTTTCATCCACAAGGAATATTTCTTCCTCCAAAACTGCGTTGTCTTTTCATGCAAGCTACACTTCTTAGGCATCGCTATTGACTTGGTCAAACTTGACCTTGTCCTCGTGAAAATTGCCCTGTTTTACACTGGAAGGTGCAAAATAAGCTGCTCCAATGATCATTTTCACATCATAAAAGATATTATTCCTACTCATGGGCCTTTTACCCATTTTATTTACCTCCTAGATGAAAATAAGCAAAAATTAGTGTTCCAATTTTCTTCATGAAAATTTGGGAACATTACAGTCCTCCCCTCTCAAAGATTGCTTGTCCTCAAGCAAGTGCAAGGATAGACTGAGTTCTTTTCTCCTCTCCTTGTAGCATCTATGTATGATGATATCCTTCAAGGAAAGTGATGCTATCTCATCAATCAAATCTCGACATTGCTCCTCCTCAACATGCAAGTCAGCTATGAAGCCATCATCATGTAAAAGTGAAATACTAAAGAGGATAGAAAAGTGATGTCTGGAGGTCCCCCTGAAGAATGGGATCTGAAATAGAATGGGAACTATCTTTCCCATATGGATCCTCCATCTCCAAGCTATGAGCCATGCAAAATGAGTCACCCTCCAACTAGGCAACTCTTGGAAACTGTACTCCACCTTTGGCTCTGGCAAAGTAGGTGGGATGAAAATATGCACATGGTAGACTATGTACCCTACCCCACATTGTCCATATCTCCACTTAAGATAAGTGTAGAGTGTCTACTGATCCTGGGCTGCAATAAGTTTTCCCTCAAGTGGAAAAATGAGGACTAGACCTCCAAAGATCTCTCCCCCAACACTGCAAATCAAGCTGGCCTAAGTATCTCCATATATGATGAGTTGGAAGTCATCATCATATGGCATCTCCTCCATCATATGGCTCACCTCATAAAGAGACAAATGTGCTATCAAGGTGACCATATCATATCCCATGCTCCCCTTAGAACATGTAGTGTAAAAAGTGTGAGGAATTTCTCCCTCAAAGGACACATCCATCCAATGTGTCTCTCTCCCAAACGTGCTCCTCCCAAAGACAACAACAATAGAGAAATAGGGAGAAAAGATGAGAATCATGCTTATTTCCATATGCAACAAATGAGAAGGAAAATGGTCCCTCAAATGCAGCCAATGCAGCTTGACCCTGAACTACAATAGAGACTGATAAAATAAGTGGCTTCTCAACCACTTTCCTGCTGCTCCAATCTCCTCATAAGTATGGAGGAAGTGAATGGTGTAAGGTGTACAATGAGCATGTCCTCCATAATTCATCTCTTCCCCAAGTCCTCCTAGGGAATGGCTATCAACCATGCTTATGGCCTCAACTAGACCATGAAGCTCAAAATAAAGGTTGCTCCTTCTTGGAGCAATATCCTGCACATGTATGGTTAAGGGATGCATACATACATCATAAAAATAATCATGTAAACAATAATGAATACACTTACCATACTCTCTTCTCAAGCAAATGGAGTGGCTCATAAATGAGTCTCTTATCATCCTCAAAGTGGAAAGAAGTGGTTGTGCTAACTCCTTCAAAGAATTATGTCTCTCCTCCATCTCCATCTGGTCCATGCATCTCCTCATATGTAGATATATATCCTCCTCAAATACCATCCAAAAATATCCCTCCATGATGGAGTGGTATGCTCTCATAGAACAAGTGGGGCTAAAAAGGAAATCCTCATAATCTGCTTGTAGCAACTTCACCTTGAGCTTGGAAGCTCTAGGTAAGAAGATCCTACCATGATAGTAGATGACCCCATCTCTGACTGAATATGCCTCCTCATGCAACTGGCCATCCAATATCATACAAGTATGAATATCCTTGGAATACTCCACCAACAACTGGGAGTTCCAATATGGATCTATCCTCCATAGTGACAACGCTGATGATCTTTCATGAAGAACATTTGTCATATGGTCATCCTTCTCTTTGACATCTCCCATGCCAAAGATGCAAGTTGGAAGGTTGCTACCCTTCCCTTGCTGCTTCTACCATAGCGTAGAATCTGAAATGGAAGTGGGTGATGCTGATGTTGAGAGAATTATCTCTCTCTCCTTGAGTCTACCCCAGACTCCCAGCACTGTATCAATATCTCTCCAAGTTTCCACCCTCCTGAAATCAATGATTGGTGCCCCATCATGTGAAGCATCCATATTCCTCTACTGATCCAGTGGTCTCCCTGGAAAAATTTCTCCATGCAATGAGACATTCTCATCAAGAGATGACTGAATAAATGAATGGAGATCACCCTCCATGCTTCCACTACGCAATCCAATCACCTTCTTAGGTGCAACAACCTCCAAAAATGAATAAGGAAGTATACTCCTCACCTCATGATGTTGGGTCTTCTCCCTATTTCCTCCTTATGTCTCCATGGTTCCACACCTCCTCAACAATGGCACAGTTAAAAAATGAGTTGTGCCTTGACCTCTACACATGAGATCCTGGGAACCTTCTTGCAAATATGCAAGCATCCCTCTACTTGGAGCAAGAGCTTCTCCTTCCTCTGCATGAGGTGCTAGATCAACTCCAGATCTAACAAAGATGTTGCCCTCAATATCTGCAACATGAATGGGAAACCATCCAATGACTAGATCCCTTTTTGAAAAAGAGATCCCCATGCTCCTTTGCTCAAAGGTGTGAGATGAAAACCTTTCTCCCGGAAAATTATGGTGAAAGTTTTCATGCAAGGGTTTTGCTTGAGTTTTCTAGTTTAGATCCACCATGGGTGTCTCATGAATCTTTTCATCAAATCTTTTCACTAACTCTCTAGTGAAACTAGCATAGGATGCAATGTTTACATTTCTCAAAGAAAAGGATTCAAAAATCCACCAGGCATAAGCCTTACCTCTCAAATGCAGCACTGCAAATTTTATGGCTTAATCCTCTGGCATTTGGTGCTACTGCAAGAAGTTATATAACTCTTCAACCCAAGCTTTGGCTAAACATACAGGTGAACCTTCAAAGGTAGATAGCTGAAATCTATCCTGTTGCTCTCTTTTCTTCACCTTCATCTTCCTAAACTCTGAAAAACTGAGATGATCTCGGAATTTCTAAGTTTGAAACTCATACTCCTTCAAGAAATCACTAAGGGTTTCCCTCCTAGAAACCTCTTCTCTTATTTCGATATCTCTTCCGGCAATCCTGGGCATGTGATTGTGATGTACAAGATGGTGTGTAGCTGCATGCTCACACTCCTCCAATCTAGAGTTTGATTTTGAATCAAACCCTCTAGGATATTCTCTATAATTCCTCCAGATCTCCTTGAACTCTTCATGAATCATATGTACATATTTAGGAATAAGCTTGGCAAGATTATCCCCTTTTTATTTTTCTTCTCCAAAAGATGGAGTTTTTCTCCTGCCTATTTCTCTGTCTCCTTGATGAGAATAGGAAGTGCAGGGTTCTTCCTCTTCTTTCTACTTATCCTCCTTGGGGAGTTTCTTCATGGATCTGAAATATGATGAGATAAATCCCACCCTCTTTAATCTTCTGATCTTCTTGGGCTTAGAATCACAGTCTGAGCCAAGAATGTAGCTTTGATACCACTGTAATGTTCCCAACGCTGGACAACTAGCAAGGCATGACTAGAAAACGCATTTTCCAGTAATGTATACTACAGGATTTGAAACTAGGACCTGGATGCCTTAGAAAAATGTGTCTAAGTGCTAAATCCAAGAGGAGGTTCCAAATAAATCCTTCTAGAGTGGTTAAACAGATCTCCCACTACTAAATGTCCTCAGAAAGTGCCCGATGAGGGACTGCAACAATTCTTGAACAAGAAATGGAAAGACAACATTATTCTACAGCTGTGAACACATGAAGATAAGTATAGTCAACAAATATATGATATAGCAGCAAATGTGTACAATGGTGGGAGGAATCAATCACTCCGGATAGGCAATGGAAGCCTCAATGGAACATGTACAAAGAAATGAATCAACACTGCTATATGAGAAAAGCCTTGGCTAAAATAACGCAGTTTATATGAGACACTGCAATATACAAAATGATATATCAATATCAGCTCAAATAAATAAGGGGGAGAAAGCTCTCAACCCATAAAAGCACTAATACAACAAAATACACAATCCTTGGAAGGATTGGCTACAATATACATGAAATTGGCAATTCTGTAGAAATGCCAGAGTTGCTGGGAAGCAGCTGCAACTCAAACTAATACAATATGGAGATGGCTGAATAAGATATCCAAGATGCAGAAAACCTCCTCCAATGGATTTCCTAAGTACAAGGCTGATTCTAATACTGGAAATCTTGCCCTCCAAAATGCCAGTGCAACCTCTCACTGCAAATGCACTCTAGAATAACATAGTCATAGAGCTGGACTGTGCTGCTGATGATGGGAGAATCTTGGCCTTGATGCAAAGGTATGAAAATAAGCTCAAAAACCTTCCTTATAACCTTCCCGAGGAATAGAGACTCACTCCTCTGAAAGATGAGACAAGGAATGGTGTTGTGGAACCCCTCCACTGCAACACCCAACAACACTACATTATACTTCAGCAGAAATAACGCAGTGACTGAATAATGTCTTTGGCCTTGAGCCAAGATGTGGAGAAAATGAAGTGCAATCCTTCAAGAGGCCTCTCAAGAAGGAGGGGAAATCCTAAACAGGAATCCCTTGTGCTAAGAAGCACTGCAACTTAGCTGAACAGCTGGAGATTGCAATTTGTCTGAATAGAAAAATGATCAAATGCTCAAAGATGTACCACTACGGCTGCCCCTTCCTCCTTTTATACAAGTGAATGCCTCTTTTCCATGGACCCCACACATTAGGGTTTCATCCACAAGGAATATTTCTCCCTCCAAAACTGTGTTGTCTTCTCATGCAAGCTACACCTCGTAGGCAGCACTGTTGACTTGGTCAAACTTGACCTTGTCCTCATGAAAATTGTCCCTTTTTACACTAGAAGGTGCAAAATAAGCAGCTCCAATGATCCTTTTCACATCATAAACGATATTATTCCTACTCATGGGTCTTTTACCCATTTTATTCACCTCCTAGATGAAAATAAGCAAAAATTAATGTTCCAATTTTCTTCTTGAAAATTTGGGAACATTACACCCACCCTCTTTCAAGATATCTACAAAATGGTTATTGCCTGTTATAAATGTCAAATCTTTGAAGGCAAAAGAAAACTTCTTCCCTTACCTCTGCAACCAATCACTGTTGAAGCTCCTTTTTAGTAGTGGGGTCTAGACTTCATTGGGTAAATCCATCCTTCTTCATCTTCCCAACATAAATGGATCCTCACAGCAACTGATTACTTTACCAAATGGATAGAAGACATCCCTTCTAGGAATGCCACAGATCCAGTCATCATTTCATTTCTTGAAAATCATATCCTGTCTAGATTTGGCTGTCCTAGGAAGATTATCACAGACAATTTTGTTGCCTTTGGATATGTTGGAGTCCTGTGTTTTGATAGTTTGGAAAATCAAAAGACAAGGCAACATCAGAACCAATCTTTAGAGTTACAGGATCTAGTCCTCCTGTTCTCAGAGAGGGATCTCTCAAATTATTTGTTTTTGCAAAGGTTTATCTTGTGTGCTTTGGGTATTGGTTTTAGACTAGTTATTAAGTGCAAGTGTTTGTTTGTTTGTTTGATTGGTTGAGGGACATAGAAGAACACAAAAGGTCTAGGAAACATATGTAGAAAGGATAAACATCTGATTCATTGGGTAATGGAGTCAAGAAGAGGTCATAACACACTCATTAATGGATATGGGATATCAGAGGGAAAATATAACTTGGCCATAGGATCCTTTGGTTTTTTGAATGAGATCGACGTCAATGATTTGGAAAGAGAAAATAAATTCTCAACAAAGGGAACTTGAAAACATAAATTGAACAATAAAGAGATATTTGATAGACAGGGCTAACCATAAACTCTACAAAAATTCTTCAAGAAAATAATGACTTCAAGACAACTTTCAAAATGAAATCTAAGATTCAGGGAACACCCTATTTCCTCAAAGATTTTATTTCAAATGACTTAGAAAACATAAAAGATTCACTGATAATTGCAATCGTAAAAGAGGGAACACCTAATACATTTATGATCACAACTATAAAAGACCTTTAAGACAACTGTTTAAGCAAGGACAAAAGGCATGATCAAAACATACCTCCTTGGCTCACTATAAACAAAGATACTTCAAAGGGATACTTCAATAACAGTCTTTAAGTGGTAGCAGACAAGAAGGGAGAACCATAAATCATGTTGAAACCAACTATTCGAACTATTAGATAAATAAACAAGCATGAGGACTAAAGAGAGAGATTAAAGACTCTAAAATACCCCAGCAGAAGAAAACATAAAACAGTGAAGGATAAACAGGTCTAAGGTGCTTCCAAGAGTCATTTCTTAGCCTAAAACTTTCATCCTACTGTAGTAAGAAATTATGGAAAAAAATGAAAACAGGAGAAAACATTAAACAATTCAAAATACTTCACCAACAGCCAAGCTCGTGGATCCAATGATAGAGCCTTCTCAAGAACAAGCATGCAACAACATCATCAAGGCTTCCAAGACTTCAATTTCTTCTTCAACTTCAACAGAATATGTATTATTTCAGAGAGTTTCAATATTACAACTACTGATCAACCAACCTGTATCTCATCTTCTTCAGAAGTATTTATAGAAGAAATGAGGAGGTGGAAGGGCTTTAAGATCGAAGTGTAATTAATTCTACACTAAATGCAACTCCAAACCTCGAAAACCATGCAAGGCTTGAGGCCAGAAAGCATTGAATTATGATTCTGTTTATTTACTCTGTTTTTGTCTTTTTAAACTCAAAGGGAAAAAATATTGACTTCAAGGCCTATTTCTTATCTTTGTAATAACTCTGCTGACAGTTTGAGAATTTGTTCTTTCTTTGGTAATAATTGTTTAGCTGTATTTTAGATAAATATATTCTGTTTTCGCAATGACTAGGCCTTCTTCGATTGCTTTGAGGCTGCAGGTGTCTTTTGGTAGCTGCAAAGGATTAAATTAGCCTTTGATGTGGCAGTGGAGGCTTCTCGGACTGGTAGATATTATTGTTTTAACCTAAAACACCTTTAATTTTACTTAAGTTCTGTGTTTTAGGCTTAATGAAGACTAATTTCTGTCTTCTGGTCTTCAAACTGTCTTTAATCATGGATCAGGTCTTTTATTAATCGAATTAATGCCTTAATCCTTCCGAAACGGTGTTAACAGTCTTCAAATAGGTTTTTTGCTTTTGATTTCATCCTGTCAAACTGATACTCTTCAGCTGTGGTGTTGACATGTTTCCATTTTTGTTACAGGCACGCAGAGGTTGTATAACGGCATCAGTGTTCATGAGGCACTAATAAAATATAATTTGGAACCCTGCGGAATGATTTCCTTTGTACGATAAAGGCCTGGGGGATCGTCATCCCCAGCCTTTGATTTCCCTTTTAAAATAAAGGAAAATATTTTAAAAACCTGCAAAATACACAAAAATTTATAAAAAACATGCGTGGCTGGGTAAAAACTGCTTTGGAGGCTTAGGTTAGAGCGTGATCGTCGGATGAAAGCATCCGACGACGAGGATTGCTTGCGGAGATTAAAAGGGAGGCGGTTGAATAAGCAGTGAGGAGATTAAGTTATAACTGTTTGATCTACAAAGATCAAAATTTGAGATCAATCATGAATATGTAATGCGGAGGGGCAACTTTATAAGAAAATAGACGAAAATGAAAAGAAAAATGGGTGAAAAACCTTTGGCGAAGAAAAAGGTTAAAAAAAAATTTGGGGTTTCCGAAAGGATTCTGGGCCGTCGGATTAGATCAGCCACAGAGATCAATGGCGGAGATTGATCTAAGAAGTCCCTTGGGAGATGGGTGGAGGGCGATGAACTGAGGGCGAAATCAAACTGAGACCGTTGATCTGCAGAGATCAATGGTGAAGATTGCACATGAGAAAATGAAGTGTAAATGGGGAAAGCAGTTTCGAACAAAGAAACCACGAGTTTCACGCTGCAAAAATGGAGAAAGGTGGTTTTACCTTTTTGAACGCGATATGCGTTACTAGCCGACATGTGGCCTTTTTAAAACCGCCCATATCGCTTAGCTTTGTAGAATTAACTTGCGGGCTTAAAAATCACGCGATATGGAGTCTTGGCCGTTAGATCTGAAACGGGTAGATCCAACTGTGGAGGTGAGAGCACGATAAAACAAGATGCAAGGACAGAAAGAGGTGGGGCAGGGGAAGGTGGTTTCAATCTTGACCATCCGATCATAGGAATGAATGGTGGAGATTTGATCTGGAAAGGGTAGGACCCAAAGGAGTTGGGCCTATCGGGCTTATTCTAGAGCGTTGGATGAAAGGAATGGACGGTCCAGATCGAATCTTGGGGTCAAATGAACAAAATATGAGGTGATGGTTGGGCGGAGAATGGGTTAATGTGAGCACGACGGAGATCTGTTTAAAACTTTATACAGCGGGGTTCATGAAAAATAACAAAGTGAAGGGAGAAACGATCTAGACCGTCGGATCTTATTGTATGGACGGCCCAGATGCAATCGAAATTTTGCGATCAGAGGAGGAGAGAGGAAAGGTGCAATGAAAATCTCTGATGCGATTGAATGAGGGCCATTGATCTAAGGATCAGATCGATGGTGGAGAATGAATCGGAGATCCAAAGGCGGAGGGATGGGCTTATGAAAAAGGGAAATGTGGGCCGTCGGATATGGGCCTAGCGGGGAAAATCAACGGCTGAGAAACCATCGGGGGTGATCATTCAAAGGGGCCAACAAGTATTAAAATATGCCCGATGAAAAATCTTCGATGCGAGATCCCGAAGACTGTTTGATTGGATTAGATCAACGGTTGGGAATGCTTCAAACAATGAACCGACGGGTTTTCCTTTTAACATAGAAAAATGATTTTTTTATGAAATAAAAAGGAAAATTGCATTGTGGAAGGGTTTATTTATAATGTTTAGCGCCTTATTGTAGGGCTTTCAAGTTATATGAAGGAAAGCGAAGGGATCGGGGGTTATATACAAAAGGAGCCAATCGCATCGAAAGTTTTATGTAACAAAAAGAAATGCACTCATCGAAAGTTCCGATTGCGATAAGTGCTTCGGGACTTTAACTCTTGGTTCCAGTGCCAAGTCGCATGGTGGGGAAGTGGTTTAGAGCTTAGCCCAAAGGGGCTTAGGCCTGTAATGTAAAAAGTGGGTTTTTATGGATTTTCAAGAATTTTCAAAGGATTTTGAGGGTTTCGGTAAGGTTTAAAAAGGAGTTTTAAACCTTATTAAAGGGGATTTTATGCAGGGAAGAATGGAAATAAGGGAAAATAGAGGAATTTCACGGGGAAATAGGGGATAAAATGGAGGTTAATTTTAAATGGAAGAAGGGGTAAAATGAGGGAGAAAATGGGATTTTTGCAGCAGTCTTTTTCTTCAGGAAAATAGTAGAATCTTCCTATTTGAAAGGGAAACAGAAGTGAAGATTAACTAAAGTATTAGTTATCTTCATAAAAACTTCAAGGATGATAGTTTCTCAGAGGGGAATTATCTCTTGCAGTTTTGAAGAACAATATTAGCCACTTCTTGGTATAACATAATTTATCAGTGGCTAACAGTGGCTCCACTTGGGGAAGACAGCTGGTTCTTTAGGTGTCTAGAACCTCAGCTGAAAATATCTGGCTTTCATTAAACCAGTGCCTTAATCCATTGGGCAACAACCTTTATTTTTATAATCTCTACATCAATTTGGAACAATGGAATTCTATCAAAACAACAAATCTACCTACCCATTCCTAGTAATCCTAACATTTTTTCTTCTTTTTGGAGTGCATTTAGACTAGCAAACTCTCTTCAAGAACATTTTATTCTTTTGAAAGAAAAAAAAAATCTAATTATACTTCTTATTTCTCCACGAAATCAGATTGAGCAGTTGAGTTCATAAGCTTCTCTACCTAACTACTATATGTTAGGATTAGACTGTCTAACAGACTTTCATTCTCTAAATTTAAAAACAGAAATTTAAAAGCATACAAGTCAGGATTGAACAGTCTAACTTGTTGCTGATCTATGGCATAAAAACAAGCTGCACATAGATTGTTATTTCGCAGAAAATTTAAAACAAAATCTGAAGGCTTAAGATCTGAAAAATTAAAACTTCCTTCACCATCTCTTCAGCTCTGTTTTTATTTTTGTTTGAGTTGTCTTACATTCTTTTCTGGTTCAAGTTTTGGGCATATTAGAATCAATTTTCTTGTGTCTTTGGCTCAGGATTAAAACAGATTAGAGCCATGCATCTTTTTTAAGCTCATAGGTTCATATTTTTAGCTTGTTTGAACCTTTTTTCTTCTATCCTAATCTACCTAACTGATAAGCCAAGATTAAGCTGTTTGGAAAATCTATTTCACTAACCTATCAGCAATAAATTGAAAACTAATTAGTCATGATTAGGCTGTATGACTAACTAGGAGTGTGTTTTTTAGGAGTGGCATTTGAGCTTGCACACTTTCAGACTTTGTTTCTCTTTTTTGGTATGGGGCTGTACCTTTCTTGTTTTATAATCTGCCCTCTTTTCTCTTTTCTATTGTTTTTGTATTTTTATTTTTCTAACTTTGAATGCAATGTTCAGACTATGATATTTACAATGAAAAATAAAATGCTTTGAAAATCATGACTCTTGGCAGAAGTAATGCTTTAGCATCATGCCATTGACAGGACCTCCATATAGATCTTCTCCATTCAATTCCTTCAAGAAAAATGCATTGTGACCCCTCTCAGCATGAATAATATAAGGCCCTTTCCACAGGTTCTCAAACTTTCCATGTTTTCCCTTCTCTTCTCTTCTTGAATCCCATTTAAGAACAACATTTCCAACTTGGAAATTGTTTCCCTTAGTCCTCTTATCAAATAGCTTCTTTACATTTTATTGGACTAACTATGTTCTTTCATAGACTTCTTCTCTGGTCTGTTGTAAACGGATTGTTTGGTTGATTCTCCTCTGCATATCATTTTCTTCAATCTACACTTCTTGAAGGATTTTTATGACTGGAACTCCTAATGAGGTGGGGAAGACCGCATCCATGCCATAGTCCAGCTGATAGGGGGACATATTTATTGACTTATTTGTAGTTAATCTATCAGCCCATAAGGCATGAACCAGCTTATTGTGCCATGATTTCTGATTCTTCTCCAACAGATTTTTGATGATATTGATGAGGCTCTTGTTGGACGATTCAACTAATCCATTTACTTGGGGATAGTAGGCAGTAGAATGGCCCAAGGTAATGTGGTATTTGTAACAGAAATCAACCATTTTCTTAGATTTAAAGGAAGAAGCATTATCTGTTATGATTTTTCTAGGACAACCAAATCTGGATAGGATATTTGTTTCAAGGAACTTTATAATGACAGAGTCATTAGCATTTATAGAGGGTATAGCTTCTATCCACTTGGTAAAGAAGTCAGTGGCCATGAGGATCCACTTATGTTGGGCTGAGGAAGATGGGTGAATTTCCCCAATGAAGTCTAAACCCCATTGTTGAAAAGGTGCCTCAAATCTGATAGGATGTAATGGTAAGGGAAGGAGTTTTATTTTTCCATAAAAAATTTGACACTTGTGGCAAGACATGAGTAACTTCTAAGTGTCTGGGAAAAGGGTAGGCCAATAGTGTCTAGATATAAGAATTTTGTTCGTTGTGGTCTTCCAGTAGAGGTGTCCTCCACATTCTCCTTCATGCAACTCATGCATGATCTTTCCTGCATCATCTTAAAGTAAACATTTAAGCAAAATTCCAACAGCATTTTTCCAATATAATACCCCATCTAAGATGCAATAACTCAAAGCTTTTTGTTTCAAAAATCTAGCTTTAGTTTTAGACAAAGAAGGAGGGGCATTTAAATATAAAAGCACATAAACAATGTCATCATACCAAGGAGAATTCAGAAATGTGTCTTCAATGAAAGGGGCAGTGAATTCTTCTACTTCTTCCAATACATCTACCATGTTCATATCTAGTGCTTGGAAGTTCGATTCAGCCATCAGTTTTGCTAATCCTTGCCCTTTAACTAGTTTGGTGGGCCTGATTTCTAAGTCATATTCAAGAATAGTTGCAATCCATTTTCCCCTTTTACCATCAGTGTCTTGACTTAGAATGTCCTTGACAACAATATGTGGAACAAAAGAAATTATGTGAGAGTGTAAAATATAGACTCTTAATTCCTTTAATGCTTTCAGTAATGCTAAGGCTTGCTTCTCCATGATGTTATACTTGAGAGGAGCATCTCTTAAGGCCCTAATAAAGAAGGATATTGGTTGTTCTTGCCCCAAGTCATTATTTTGAAGTAAAACTGCAACTATTGTATGCTCAGATGCAAAAGAAAATATATAAAAGTCTTTGGTGAAATCTGGACTAATCAAGACTGGTGTTTGAGTAAGAGCTTGTTTGACTAGTTCAAATAATTTTTTAGCTGGTAAAGTCCATTTTACACCTACATATTTCTTAAGCATGTTTGTAATGTTTTTTAATAGCTCAGCAAGGTTGGGGATAAACCTTCTCAAAAAATTAATCTTTCCAATGAAAGATTGTAATTCTTTGAGGCTTCTTGGATGGCTGATTTGTAATATGCCATCTATCCTCGTAGGGTCTATTTTGATTCCCTCTTCTGAAATTATGTGACCAAGAATTTTACCTTCTTGGAGACCAAAGAGTGTCTTCTTGGGATTCAAATATAAGCCAAATTTCCTACACTTCTCAAAAACTTTTCTCAAGTGAATCAAATGTTCTTCATCAGTTTTTGAGAAAACGGTTATGTCATTAAGGTAAATGATTATGAAATAGCCAATGTCTTCAGAAAAGGCTATATCCATGGCATTTTTTAAGGTGGCCCCTGCATTCATCAATTCGAAAGGAATTTTGACATACATAAAGGTGCCCCAAGGTGTGGTAAAATTAGTTTTGAAATGATCACTTGGGAGCACTAGCACTTGGTTGTAACCTGAGAACCCAGCGAAGAGTGATATAATTTTTGACCCAAGTACCCTTTGAAGTATATGGTCCATCTTGGGCAAGGGGTAGTTGTCCTTTAGAGAGGCTCTATTTAAATTTTTGAAGTCGATACAGAGCTTGATTTCCCCTGTCTTTTTCCTAACATAAACTAAGTTTGATACCCACTCTGAATATCTTATGGGCACTATAATTCCAGCATCATGCATTTTTTTTATTTCTTCCTTAACTAAATGTAGTAAAACAGGGTTTATTCTCCTTAGTTTTTGTTTAAAAGGCTTTTGATTTTCCTTGAGAGGAATTTTGTGCTGAATGATGTTAGTATTATAAGATTTCAGGTCTTTGTACCCCCAAGAAAAAAAATCTTTATACTCTTTGAATAGCTCTATATATTGTGATTTTATGTGAGCTAGGAGGGTGCTAGATAGTTTAATCATCTTGGTTTCTGCTAGGCTGCCCATGTTATGTTATTCCACATCTGTTTCCACAGGCTCCATTTTGGGTTCTTTGGCTACATCATTAAAGTCGAAAAGGTGTTCTAAAGGTGTGAGACCTCTTGGAATCGTATCGCTCTTGCATTGTAAAACTTCCAAGTCTTCTTGGTCTACGTTGTCAATTAACTCTGCTTCAAAAGGATTATCACAATGATTTATATCAGTAGAATGCATTATTTCAACTTGTAGGATTTTTTCAATATACACGCAATTTTCTTTATGGCTGGTTTCTGATATTGGCATCGAAAAATCGTTTTCTGATTTTAAGAAATAATCTATGTGTTTGTTAGAATCAAACACCTGCCAGTGATCCTCGTTATCATGCACTGCAGGTCTGTGTTTTACCTTTACACTAAGCCGTTCATTTATCTCAGGTATTTGGCAGTTGCTGGCATTGAAAGCGAGTTCATTTGCTAGTTGATTTAGTGCTCTAGGAATGAAAATAAGTTCATACTTTTCAAAGGTTTTCAATAAATCAAGGGCAGCATTCCGATATTCCCTGAGCCTTGGATTTCTAGCTGAGTATTCTCCTTTGATTTGTCTTATGATAAGTTCAGAATCTCCTAAGATTGATATATTTTGGGCTTCTAATTTTTTAAGCAATTGTAAGCCTAGGAGAAGTGCTTCATGCTCAGCAATGTTGTTAGTGCATGGGAAATCTAATTTATATGAAAAAATCTGATTTGTATTTTGAATCCACACACCTACCCCTGCACTTGTTTTATTACAGGATCCATCAAAGTTTATTGTCCAAAGTATATTTGCCTCATTTTCATTTTCTTGTTGCTGTTGATTTTCAATGTTTTGAATTTGATTCGAGGGAAGATTTGATTGTTCTGGTGAACTGATTGGGTCTATTTTTTCCTTTTCTTCCTGAATTATTTCATCTTCGTTGTACAAGATAAATGAATCTAAACTTGATTGAATAGAATATATTGGAGAGTTGTTTGGTTTATCTATGTTTCTCACCATGTACTTCATGTGAGATTCCCTGTATAGTCTTCTGTTTTGGTTAAAAATAGGGATGGTGGCATAAGACATGTCCAGTTGAAGGCTTCCCTGAAGTTTGGCTCCCCATGATATTGATAAGAGCATGCCATACTTAGGGGGAATGTCAGCTACAACTATGTCCATTACTAGACTCTTAGCAGGGATTTGAGATAAGTTAACACATAAATCTTTGATTAAACCCAAACATTTGACTCTGCTTGAGTCAAAGGAATAAAAATATTTGTATGATTTAGTAAGTTCTAAGCCTAATATTTTCATTACTACCTTGGGCATTAGATTGTGTGAAGCTCCAGAATCTAACATGGCATTATGTAAAATTTTCTCGTGTATGTTAAAACTAACATAGAAGGGAGGGACAACCCCTTCTTGATATTTTCCTTCAACTTCTGGACCAAACAACAACTCAGGCTTGTCATCTGTCAAGTTTAAGGTGTCAGTATCACTTCCTAAGTTCAAAGCTTTTAAAACTTGGTTTTTGTACACTTCTTGGATTACAAGTCCAGCTAGAGGGATGGTTATTTTTATCTTTGCAATCTCTCCCTCAAGGCTGAAAGGAACAATTGATTTGGTCATATTTACATCTGTCTTTTCAACTGAATTATTTTCAGCAATTTTGATTTGCTAAAATTTGTTTGGACTGGTAATTGGGACAGTTTTGTTAGGACCACTAGCTGAAGTGCTAGGGGTACTCTGTTCAAAATTTGGCTGGATATTTTTCTCCTTGTTTAAATCTGGTTTTTTAGCCAAAATGATGGGTTTGTCTGCTATCTTCTTAGGTTGACTTTCTGTGTTTTTATTGATAGCAGTGCTAGCGTTCTTATCTTTTGAATTGTCTACGTTCCCTTTGCTCCTAAGATCATATTGCTTGTGTACCTCCATGATTGCATTTTCAAACCCCAATCTATAGTCATCAGAATCTTCATAGGTGTTTGTATTTTGATCAGAGAAGAAACCTTATTCTTATTCAGTGAGGAAAACATCATCCCCACTATCTGATCCAATCAAGTTTACATGAGCTTCTCCCAACCTTTCCATCTCCCTATCTTCCTCATATTGATCTACATAGTTTTGTTGGAAGGGAGGTATAATCTGTTGGTCACTTTATTTTTTCTTATCTTGATTGTTTTCTCTTCTATAATTCTGATTTTTGTTTCTGTTTTGGTTGTTTTGAGGTTCTCTTGGTGGCAATCTATCATTCAAGTTGATATTTTCAAGCATCCTCTCCATTACCTTTACTAGGTTATCAATTTTAGTGTCAAAAGCTGAGGTTGAGGGTGCAATGTCATCTTTATAAGTTACCCTCTTCTCTTCTCTTAACCTATTTCTCTTCTCAATTATGTTTGCTTCAATGCTTACATCTCCTTTCTGCATGTCTTCTAATGTTAATTAATCTCTCTCTCGTAGCTGATAGGCCATTTCAGCATCAAAGCCTTCGGGATATCATACTAAGGCCATGCCTTGGGGAGGTTTCATCTGAGGTGGAAGAGCATTGTAAACACTGTTAAACCCAGTGGAGTAGTCATGAACATTCTCCCCTTGATTTCTTTTAAGGCTGCTATACTATGCTAGTATTTGGAGAGGGTTCTTTTTGGTTTCCCACTTTTTGATGAATGTTTGATGCAAAGCAGGGAGATCATTGATGTTGTTAGGAGGTAGGTTTTTGAACCATTTCTTTACATCTCCTCCCAAAATTTGGGAAAAAATCCTCATCTTAATGGTTTCCTCCTCTATTTCCATGTAATCAAATGCATCTTCCATCCTATATACATGATGTTGAGCTATTGTAGACTCTTTTGCATTGAAATGAGGAATTTTGGATTGGTACTCATTTGGTAAGGGAAGCAGAGGTTGTGGTAACACTAATGGGGCATACCATGTTGCCATGGCTGGAAAGAAAGGTGGATTTACAAGAGTGAAAGTGGGCTGAAAAGGAGTGTTTTACACAGTGGTAGTATGGATTGGAGTGGAAGAGACACTTGGGCCAACAAACTAGTTTTGAGAAGATTTGTTATGGAAAAGGCTAAAGCGATAAAGAAGTTGAGAATCAGGAGGAGTGGAAGGTGAGGCTTGTTGAGCCTCAAAATTGTGCTTTCTTTCATTCCACTTTACCTCATTTCATCATTCTTTTATCACTTCATAAGCCTAAAATCAATGAAGAATGATTAGGATTGCTTAATGGTTACATGCAATTGATTAACATATTGTATTTTCATGATTTTTGCTATTTTAACAATTTTCTGCAAAATAGCTACAGAATGCAGACATTCCGTAGCTGACCGGCGATTCTGCAGCTGTTTTACAGTTTGAGTATGTTCTAGGTGGCCTCTCAAGAAAAACCGCATATGGGCATATTCCACGTCATGTCTACATGGTTTGTTGCTCACCATGAAGGAAGAAACGAATTCTGTGTATGGTTTTGACATGTGGGAACATATTTAAGGAAGCAGACTTCTATTAGGACTGTCTCAGTCCAGATGTCCTTTTCTTTGTCACACAACCACTTCAAGAGTCCTAATGCGATTCTGATAAGGAAAGACAATGATCCTGAATTTTTGCAAGTCTTGTTATGTGCATTTTTTATATAAACACTTGGGAAACCAAGAGCTAGGCTAGAGACTTCATTCCAGATTTTGCTTAGACTCTGTGTTACATTTCTGAAAACGCAGAGTGTTATGTTCAAGTTCTTTCAGCTTTAATGAAGCAGACAAAGTTATTTTGAAGGCGTTGATTTAGTTTGGAGTTGGATGCCATCAAGTGGTAGAGGGCCCCTGCCTCTTGCACGGATTTATTTTGCGTTAATTAGATAATTTTTTTTCTAGCTGCCTTTACACTTTGCATTTGAATTAATACTTGTTTTTGTTAGCTACTGTAGTCGTTCTCATTCTAACTCTTCCACCAGAAGATATTCTTCCAAAATACCTCTAATGATGAATGGGAATTGACTGTGATATTTTAGGAGTTTAATTGTGTTTTCATTTCGAACTGTGTGTTTTATGTCAATTTGCATTAGATAGTACATCCAGACTTGTTTTCGTAATATGCAAATAGATTAGTTGCATTGTAGTTTAATACTCCGGAGATCAAAAAGCGCTTTAGTTCATTGTACTTCAAAGTTAGGATTATGGCATTTTAGTTTAATTCTGTTCACCATCTTTCCAGTTTGAATAATTGCATTTCAGCCCAGTTATGGTCACTGTGTTTTCAGTTTGATTAATTGAAATTTAGCTTAAATTTGTCATTTGTATTTCAAAATAGATTAATTGCATTCTTGTTCATGTTTTTCTTAATGTATAGCCAAGTTTCACTAATTAGTTGAATGATAGTTCTGTTCTACTAGACTAAGGCTTCCATTATTTACAAAAACCACTCCTGTTATTAAACTCTTCCAACATATCACTATGCAGATAGGAATTGGTAATATCATTTCATGGCTTTGATTATTCTGCAGATTCTTCTAATTGTGCAACTAGCCTTTTCCTCAAAATTATCTCAAAAGACTTTAACTTTCAAATAAGGCTTAGTAATGACAATTTAGGTTGCAGAATAGATTAGTTTCAGGATCCTTGGTTAATTTAGAGCAGAATTATTCATTGTGTTGCAGAACTAACTTTTCCAAATATGTCCAAACAAATATCTAGTCATGGATAAGATCTGTTTTGTGATATGGTAAATTGTTGTTTAGGAAAACCTCACTGCACTAAATTTATCCTTTTCTTGAAGTATTCCAACATGTCTCTAACAAATGAATTGGACTAAATTTGTGTTGTGAGTTACTACCTAGTTTTGCATACCACACATGATTTAGAATTGTTTCTAGTGTGACCAACAATTGCTTTTCATCAACAATTAGTTCCTTCCCTTTTCAAAATAAAACCATAAAACCAAAAACATCAGAAAACACTAAACACAACGAAGTAGGAAGGGGTTACTTAGGCACATATAGTGCACCACACTTCAGCAGTTTACTGACCCTGGTTGACAATTAAATGAGCTCAATTTAGGAGACTAGATTGAGACCAAACATTTTGGCGCCGTTGCCGGGGAAGTGTAACTAGGTATCCTGATTTCCTACATCCACAAAAACAAAAAAACAAAAAAAAAATTCAATCACCTACCACACCCACTATATCATGTGGTGCAGTAAGAGCCACACATCCACATCATGAATTCATATTTGCAGGTAGAAGAAGAGGTGACAAAGGAGGTTGAAGAAATGGATGGAGATGATGACAATGAGGAAGATCCTTTTGGATAAGGTTGGATTTTCTAACAGAGGTTTCAAAGCACATGGAATAAGTTTTGATGAAATTGCATGAGGACATGCAATAGTCTTGCAGTGGGGGTATGTTGAGCCTTAGAATTGCCTTCTCTTTTACAAACCTTCACTTCATTTCATCATTAGTTTATCACTTCATAAGCCTAAAATCAATGAAGAATGATTAGGATTGCTTAAAGGTTACATGAAATTGATTAACATATTGTATTTTCATGATTTTTTCTATTTTAACAATTTTTTGCAAAATAGCTACAGAATACAGGCATTCCGTAGCTGACCGCGCATTCCGTAGCTGATCCCGCATTCCGCAGCTGTTTTACAGTTTGAGTGGGTTACAGGTGTCGTCTCAAAGAAAGGCGCATATGGGCAAATTCCAGACTTCATCCACATCATTCCTTGCTCCCTACAAAGTCTGAGCACAATTCTACAGGTGGTTAAGCACGTGGGAATCAAACTAGGAAGTAGACTCCTAACAAGACAAGAACAGTCCAGATTCTGTTACGTGATCATGATCAGAGTCCTAGTTTGGTTTCTATTAGGAAAGACACTTATCCCTTTATTTTCTCCAGTTCTGTTATGTAAATTTGCTATTAATATGCTTGGGGAACCGAGAGAAGAAGTTTAGATCTGGGTTAGTTTTTGGCTTTTGCCACAGAACTGTGAATACTCTGTTTTTCAGTATTTTTCTCCTTTAATGAAAGAAACAGCATTTCTGTGAACGTGTTGAGTTATATTGCGTGCTACCAGGTGGTGGAGGGCCCCTACCTCCTGAGTGGCTTCGTTTTCACTATTTAGATAAGTATTTTAGCTCTGTTTTCACAGTTTAGATGAGTATTTACTTTCAGTCTTACGTTTGTGTTTCAATTGCATTGAGTTATACAACCAGAATTGTTCTAATAAACTTTTCCAACATATTATTCATGATGAACAAGATGGACTGTGTAATTTCATAGAGTAATGGCATGTCAATTTCAATAGAATACTCCGGAGTTAGAATGCACGTGGTTCAGTTCTGTTATTTCATTTTCAGTTTGATAATGACTTTCTTTAGTTTAGTTTTAATTCATTTTGTTTCAAGTAGATTAATGACATTTTAATTTAGTTGTAATCATTGTCTTTTAATATTGATAGATAGCATTCTAGCTTGATGTTATCCATTGTATTTTAAGTAGTTCTAGTTGTCAAAATTACTCTCTTGGCCTTCATTATTCACAACTTACTTTTGTTCTGCATTTTTATTAATATATCATCACATGAACAGAGGTCAGTAATATTAGTTTAAGGCTTTGATTATTCTGCAAATCTTTTATGAATTCACCAATAGCCTTTTTCCCAAACATTATTCTAGAAAATCTCTAAATTTCTGAATAAGGCTTAGTAGTGATAAATCAAGTTGCAGAATAGAATAACTTCGGCATCATAGGTTAATTTAGATTTTTGTAATATTATGAGTTGATTGTTTAGTTAGGAGAACTTCATTTACACTTAGCATTCCATTTCTCAAGTTCATTTCAAGTTCATGTTGTGATTTGTTTCTTTGCCATAGAGTCATTATCAAGCTTTGTATTTGTTGTTTGCTAGTCATAGTTTAGGTTTTATTCTGTTTCAGTATTTGCATTTGTCATTTGTCATCTATAGTTTAGGCTTCACTCTGTTTTGACCAATAGTTTCCCTTCATTTAGCACTTAGTTCTTTTCCTTTTCAAAATAAAACCATAAAACCAAAAACATCAGAAAACACTAGACACAACGAAGTAGGAAAAGGTTAATTAGGCACATATGGTGCACTTCACTTCAGCAGTTTACTGACCCTGGTTGACAATAAATGAGCTCAATTTAGGAGACTAGATTGAGACCAAACAAGGCTTCTCTACTAAAGCTTTGTTGCAAATCTGCAATGTCAAGATCAGTTTGGTTCAAATCACCTTGAGATCTAGTTCTAAAGATGTTCTTTGTTCGATGTAAATCAAAGTGTGAATCCTCTAAGACAACAAGGTTTTCAGGGACAGAGTTTATTCTTAAGAGGTTCCTATTAGCAGCTGATTTTCCAGACTTAGAATTATACCATAGAATTCACTCTGGATTGTCAACTATTAAAGGAGGATTTGGGTCTGGATGGGATCTAGTGTTGATCCTATGTGAAGCCAGACTAATTTTCAAAAAGGAGAGAGGTTAAAGTTTTACAGACCATTTTTTTGAAAGTTTTACCTCTGAATATGTCTTATCTAGAATGGGACTAGGCTTATAAACTTCTTCAAGGCTATTTAACACAATCCTGAAGATATATGGAGTCCTAGATGAGTAATAGGTCTACTGGGGCTAGTGGAGTCGTCGGGTGGAAACTATTTAGCTTCTATGAAGGTAAAATATTGGATGGTTCCACCACCATGTTTATTATGAAGCCAAATTAAAATATTTTTGGGTTTTTCTGAGTTATAGTCCTATGGGTTATGAGAGTGTCCTAAATGTGAATTAACACTTAGCTAAGGTGTCAAAAAAATATAGAGTTCACTCTTATGGCTTGGTAACTAGTTCCTTCAAGGTTTGATAAGGTCCTACGAGAATCCTAAGGGTTACTTAGTTTGTCACTAATTGAATTAAGTCCTATCATGATTACCATTTTTTTAGGTAGTGCTTGAAAAAGGCTACTTGTGTTATAATGGACAGTGAGTGTTTTGTTTTAAATATTTTACTCATAGTCCCACCGTGATCACCATTATGTTGGAGTCCTGTGTTTTGATATTTTGGCAAATCAAAAGACAAGGCAACAACAGAACCAATCTTTAGAGTTACAGGATCTAGTCCTCCTATTCTCAGAGAGGGATCTCTCAAATTATTATTTTTTGCAAAGGTTTATCTTGTGTGCTTTGGGTATTGGTTTTAGAAAAATTATTAAGTGCAAGTGTTTGTTTGTTTGTTTGATTGGTTGAGGGACATAGGAGAACATGAAAGGTCTAGGAAAGATATGTAGAAAGCAGAGACATCTGATTCATTGGGAAATGGAGTCAAGAAGAGTTCATAACACACTCATCAATGGATATGGGATATCAGAGGTCAAATCTAACTTGGCAATAGGATCCTTTTGTTTTTCGAATGAGATGGACATCAATGATTTGGAAAGAGAAAATGAATTTTCAATAAAGGGAACTTGAAAACATAACTTTAACAATAAAGAGATATTTGATAGACAGGGCTAACCATAAACTCTACAAACATTCTTCAAGAAAATAATGACTTCAAGACAACTTTCAAAATGAAATCTAAGATTCAGGGAACACCCTATTTCCTCAAAGATTTTATTTCAAATGACTTAGAAAACATAAAATATTCACTGATAATTGCAATCGTAAAAGAGGGAACACCTAATACATTTATGATCACAACTATAAAAGACCTTTAAGACAATTTTTTAAGCAAGGACAAAGGGCATGATCAAAACAGACCTCCTTGGCTCACTATAAACAAAGATACTTCAAAGGGAGACTTCAATAACAGTCTTTAAGTGGCAGCAGACAAGCAGGGAGAACCATAAATCATGTTCAAACAAATTATTCGAACTATTAGAGAAATAAACAAGCATGAGGACTAAAGAGAGAGATTAAAGACTCTGAAATACCTCAGCAAAGAAAACATAAAACAGTGAAGGATAAACAAGTCTAAGGTGCTTCCAAGAGTCATTTCTTAGCCTAAAACTTTCATCTTACTGTAGTAAGAAATTATGGAACAAAATGAAAACAGGAGAAAAAATTAAACAGTTCAGAATACTTCACCAACAACCAAGCTCATGGATCCAATGATAGAGCCTTCTCAAGAACATGCATGCAACAACATCATCAGGGCTTCCAAAACTTCAATTTCTTCTTCAACTTCAACAGACTATGTATTATTTTAGAGAGTTTTAGTATTACAACTAGTGATCAAACAACCTGTATCTCATCTTCTTCAAAAGTATTTATAGAAGAAATGAGGAAGTGGAAGGGCTTTAAGATTGAAGTGTAATTAATTCTACACTAAATGCAACTCCAAACCTTGAAAACCATGCAAGGCCTGAGGCAGGAGAGCATTGAATTATGATTCTATTTATTTACTCTATTTTTGTCTTTTTAAACTCAAAGGGCAAAAATATTGACTTCAAGGCCTATTTCTTATCTTCGTAATAACTCTGTTGACAATTTGAGAATTTTTTCTTTCTTTGGTAATAATTGTTCAGCTGTCTTTTAGATAAATATCTTCTATTTTGGCAATGACTAGGCCTTATTCGATTGATTTGAGGCTGCAGGTGTCTTTTGGTAGCTGTAGAGGATTCAATTAGCCTCTGATGTGGCAGTGGAGGCTTCTCGGACTGGTAGATATTATTGTTTTAACCTAAAACACCTTTAATTTTACTTAAGTTCTGTGTTTTAGGCTTAATGAAGCCTAATTTCTGTCTTCTGGTCTTCAAATTGTCTTTAATCGTGGATCAAGTCTTTGATTAATCGAATTAATGCCTTAATCCTTCCAAAATGGTGTTAACAGTCTTCAAATAGGTTTTTTTCTTTTGATTTCATCCTGTCAAACTGATACTCTTTGGCTGTGGTGTTTGTTGTTTTTCCATTGTTGTTACAGGCACACAGAGGTTATATAACAGCATCAGTGTTCATGAGGCACTGATAAAATATAATTTGGAACCCTGCGAAATGATTTCCTTTGTAAGATAAAGGCCTAGGGGATCGTCATCCCCGACCTTTGATTTCCCTTCTAAAATAATGGAAAATCTTTTAAAAACCTGCAAAATACACAAAAAATTATAAAAATCCTGCGTGGCTGAGTAAAAACTGCTTTGGAGGCTTAGGTTAGAGTGTGACCGTCGGATGAAAGCATCCAACGGCGAGGATTTCTTGCAGAGATTAAAAGGGAGGCAGTTGAATAAGCGGTGAGGAGATTAAGTTAGAACCGTTTGATCTGCAGAGATCAACGGTTGAGATCAACCATGAATATGTAATGTAGAGGGGCAACTTTATAATAAAATAGACAAAAATGCAAAGAAAAACGGGTGAAAAACCTTTGGTGGAGAAAAAGGTTAAAACAAAATTTGGGGTTTCTGAAAGGATTCTGGGTCATTGGATTAGATCGGCCATAGAGATCAACGACGGATATTCATCTAATAAGCCCCTTAGGAGATGGGTGGAGGGCGATGAACTGAGGGCGAAATCAAACTAGGACCGTTGATCTGCAAAGATCAACGACAGAGATTGCACATGAGAAAATGCAGTGTAAATGGGGAAAGTGGTTTCGGACAAAGAAACCACAGGTTTCACATTGCAAAAATGGAGAAAGGCGGTTTTACCTTTTTGAATTCAATATGCGTTACTGGCAGACACGTGGCCTTTTTAAAACTACCCATATCGCGTAGCTTTGGAGAATTAACTTGCGAGCTTAAAAATCACATGATATGGAGTCTTGGCCATTAGTTCTCAGACGGGTAGATCCAATGGTGGAGGTGACAGCGCGATAAAACAAGATGCAAGGATGGAAAGAGGTAGGGTAGGGTAAGGTGGTTTCAATATTGACCGTCCGATCATAGGAATGAACGGTGGAGATTTGATCTAGAAAGGGTAGGACCCAAAGGAGTTGGGCCTATCGGGCTTATTCTAGACCGTTGGATGAAAGGAATGGACGGTCCAGATTGAATCTTGGGGTCAAATGAATAAAATATGAGGTGATGGTTGGGCGGAGAATGGGTCAATGTGAGCCGTTGATCTACAGATATCAACGGTGGAGATCCGTTTAAAACTTTATATAGCGAGGCTCATGAAAAATAACAAAGGGAAGGGAGAAACGATCTGGACCGTTGGATATTATTGTATGGACGGCCCAGATGCAATCAGAAGATTACGATCGGAGGAGGAGAGAGGAAAGGCGCAATGAAAATCTCTGATGTGATTGAACGAGGGTCGTTGATCTGAGGATCAGATTGACGGCGAAGAATGAATCGGAGGTCCAAAGGCAGAGGGATGGGATTATGAAAAAGGGCGAAGTGGGCCGTCGGATCTGGCCCTGGCAGGGAAAATCAACAGCTGAGAAACCATCGGGGGTGATCAATCGGAGGGTGCAACAAGTATTAAAATATTCCTAATGAAAAATCTTCGATGCGAGATCCCGAAGGCCGTTTGATTGGATTAGATCAACGGTTGGGAATGCTTCAAACAATGAATCAGTGGGTTTTCCTTTTAACATAGAAAAATGGATTTTTTATGAAATACAAAGGAAAATTGCATCAGGGAAGGGTTTATTTATAATTTTTAGCACCCGATTGGAGAGCTTTCAGGTTATATGAAGGAAAGCAGAGGGATCGGGGGTTATATACAAAAGGAGCCAATCGCATCGGAAGTTTTATGTAACAAAAAAAAATGTGCTCGTCGAAAGTTATGATTGCGATAAGCGCTTCGAGACTTTAACTCTTGGTTCTAGCACCAAGTCGCATGGTGGGGAAGTGGTTTAGAGCTTACCCCAAAGGAGCTTAGGCTTGTAATGTAAAAAGTGGGTTTTTATGGATTTTCAAGGATTTTCAAAGGATTTTGAGGGTTTCGGTAAGGTTTAAAAAGGAGTTTTAAACCTTATTAAAGGGGATTTTATGAAGGGAAGAAGGGAAATAAGGGAAAATAAAGGAATTTCATGGGGAAACAGGGGATAAAATGGAGGTTAATTTTAAATGGAAGAAGGGATAAAATGAGGGGAAAATGGGATTTTTGCAACAGTATTTTTCTTTAGGCAAACAATAGAATTTTTGGGTTTGAAAGGGAAACAGCAGTGAAGATTAAATAACGTATTATTTATCTTCATAAAAACTTCAAGGATGATAGTTTCTCAAAGGGGAATTATCTCTTGGATTTTTGAAGAACAAAATTAGCCACTTCTTGGTATAACAAAATTTATCAGTGGCTAACACGATCCAAAAATATGATTGATTTCTGTCACAAATATCAGATAACATTGGGTCATTCTAATGCTTATTACCCTCATGGTAATGGGTTGGCTGAATCCTCAAAAAATATTTTGGTAAACATAATCAAGAAGTTGCTAGAAAAAAACAAGAAATCATGGCACCACAAGCTAGTACATGCACTATGGGCAGATAGATTGACCACTAAAAAGTCAACTGGAATGTCTCCCTATCAGCTAGTTTATGGAGCAGATGCAATATTTCCAACGATTCTAGGAGTGCCAGTCATGAAGTTGATCCAAGAAGTGCAGTCTGAAGAAAATTATATGACAAGAAGAATAAACTAGATTGTACATTTACAGCAAACCAGAGAGGAGGTTTACAATAGAGCACAACAAGTACAAGAAAACATCAAGAAGTTGTTTGATAAAAGAACAAAGGAAAGTGATTTCAACATTGGTGACAAAGTTTTGAAGTGGGATTCAAGTTGAGAAGCTAAGGGAAAACATGAAAAATTTGAAAATTTATGGAAAGGCCATTATCTCATTCATTCTGCTGGTGGTAACAATGCCCTTTTTCTTCAAGAGATGGATGATACAGAACTTTGTGGAGGTCCTGTCAATGGCAGGATGCTCAATCATTATTTTTGTTAGGATATTTGTTCAAATTTTTAAAATTCATTGTAAATAAAATTTGTTTTGAAAGAAAAATAAAAGACATAAAAACAAAAGAAAAGAGAAAAGAGGGCAGATAAAAAGAAAAGGTACAGTCCCATACCAAAAAAGAGAAAAATCTAAAAGTGTGCAAGCTCAAATTCCACTACTTAAAAAGAGGAAAATTGTTATTTAGTCATACATCCTAATCATGACTGAATAAATTTGAATTTTATGCTGATAGGTTAGTGAAAACATATTTTCCAAACTGTGTAATACTGGCTTATTAGTAGAATAGATTAGGATAGAGAAAGAATGGTTCTAAAAAGCTCAAAACCTAAACCAAAGAAAGAAAGAAGGATGTTCATAATTTTCAGATCTTAAGCCTTCACAATTTTGTTTTAATTTTTTTGCAAATAAAGTCTATGTGCAGCTTATACATAATGCCATAGCCCCCATAGCAAATCAGACTGTCTAATGCTGATTTGAATATGTTTTAAATTTCCTATTTTAGAAATAGAGAATAACATCTGTCAAATAGCTTAATATTGACAGATAGTTAGAATAGGTAGAGAAGTACTGAGTTCAACTGTTTAATATGAACTCATGGAAGATACAAGGGTAGAAATAGATTAGTTTCCTTCTTTCAAATAAAAGAACAAAATGATGTTGAAAGGGTTTGCATGTCCAAGTGCATCCACTGAAGAAAAAATGTTAGGTAAAGTAGGATGTGTAGGTAGAAGTTTGGGAGAAAATCATCTTGTTGTGGTAAATACTGATCATCTTTTAAAGTAGATGATCACAGATAAGGAAATTTTCAAAGTGGTGCAATGGATAAGGCACTGGTATACTTTCCAGAGATTTATCTCTGAGGTTCTTGACACCTCCAAGGAGCTGCCCTCCCCAAGTGGAGCCACTGTTAGCCATCTATAAATTGTGTTATACCTAATGATGGCTAAAAAGGTTCCTTAGTTTTCAAGAAACAAATTTTATGAAAATATGTGAGTTCTTGAAACCTCATTGTGTTCATTATCTACAAAGAACCATTTCATTATAAACCTTCACTCAGAGCCTCCAAGTTACCCTGCTGAACAAAAAGAGACTGTTCTCAAGCTTCTTTCACCATTTCATAAACTCATTTCACCCATTTTCACCTATCTTCACTAATCATTTCTTCCTCTGAAAATCCCTCCTTCCCTTCATTTACCCTTCATTTTCCCATAAAACCCCTTTAAACCTTATAAAACCCCTTTTTATGTGGTTTAAAACCCTTCTTTTATACCAATCGGAACACTAAAAAGGATAAACACCCACTTTAAAAGCCTATCTCCGACCATTTTATAAAATAAGGCCTTAAGCCTCTTCGCTTAAGCACCTTAGGTCCTCTCCTCCATATAATCATTCGCCCCACCTTGTTTAGCCCCCTTCTCTTATATTCTCACCGCACCTTGTTATCTCCCTGAATTGATCTTAGCCGTCGATCACGAAGATCCAACGGTCACCACCAGTCTTCCACTCCACCCATGGGCACTTTCAGTGTGCAAGTTAACACTGTGGGTGCCTCTGCAGTTGACCTGGTTGATTGTGGAAAATCGTAGATCAACGACCGAAATTCTCTGCGGAGGCACAGGCTGAGAATTTGATCGGTACCCCCAAGTCCCCCCGCTATGACATATGCCATGGACCTCCCCACGTCATCCCGCTAGCCCACCTTCCATTTTCCTTCTGCCGTCCAATCCTTTTCTGCCATCTGTCCTCCTCCTCTCCCCATGGTCGGTCATCTCTACTGATCGTGCCCATCCCCTACCGTCGATCTGACTCCCCCAGATCCGATAGTCTATAATAAATATCACGTGCATTTCTTCAACAAGGGTTAACGCCCCATTTCCACGCGAAATGGGTAGTTTTCCCCATGGACAGGTGTCACCTACTGAGTGGTATCATGTCCGTCAAGCCCTTTACCGCTCACCGCTTAACCTTTGTGCGAATACCACCCCGGTATTATGCAAAACTGGTTACCTCCATTTTGAGCCCGATTCAAATTTAAACCTTGTTCTTCCTGGTTTTCGTAAGAGAACCCACCTCTGTGCATTCTCCCTCCTTTGCATCGCTCCTTCACCATCTCGAGCCTCTGAAAGTAGTTTTATCCCCAAATGTAGGTTTTTATAATACATTTTGTGTTGAGTTGCAGGTTTAATGGAGGCCAATTCTGCAGGGTGTCTCGCAGCAAATCCAAGTTGCAAGGGCCTAGGATGACGATCCTAAAGGCTGGATAATCAGAAAAGGGACCCAGGGTTCGAGTTCAAAGGTTTGATCAGTTTCTCATGAACATTGGTCAACAAAATGCCCAGCGCCAAAAAGAAAGCCACCTGTACACCAAAAACAACGAAGAACATTGAATATTAAAGGTTAAAGCATAAGCCAGAAGATTAAAATCTTAACCAAACAGATTAAAGACAAAGAGCACAGTGTAAAGATAAATTAATTAAAGTTAAAATAGTCAGCAATGTGACAGAGACAAAAGATGATAAAAGAAGGCCAAAAAGAATTATCAGAGGCCTAACAGAGTTTAAAGAGCTAATCAGATGGATCAGCAAGAAAGAAAGCTTTGAATGACAAATCACTGAAGCAATTACTTTTCCAAAGGACCAAAAATGACACCTGCCAGCCTATTTTCCCCTAAGATACACAGAGTTATTACAAAAAAGAGATATTTTTTATAGACATCTCATAAGTTATTGCCAGCCTACCAAATAAGCCTAAAAGTCAACAAAAGCAACTAAGTAGTTCAAAGAATTAATGTAATATTCATTATGTAGAGTCTGACTTAAATACATTTTTTCCTTGGGCCTTGCATAGTATCAAAGGTCAAAAACATTTATTCTATCATTTATGAGCAATTAGAGACCCTTTATTTCACTCCACCTCCTCATTTATCTATAAATATCATATCAGGATCTCATTGTAGTTGTTGGTTGGATTATTATTGAAGTGTAAGATAGTTGTTGAAGCTGTTGAAGTGCTGCTGAGTAGTTGAGGAATACTAGGCCGAGAAGAGAAGTTTTGAGCTGTAAAGACCTACTGGAATTGAAGTATGTAATTGGTTTGAACATCAATAATTCAAGTTGATTCATGGGATCTTGGTCTATATTAATGGTGACGTTATTCCTCACTGTATTTGTTTCTCTGTTTTACAAACTGTCGATTTTCTTTGATAAAGAATAGAAAATTTAGATTAGGATTTACTGTCAAAGTACCCTATTTTTGCCTGAAAGCTTTATCTTTATGTTTTCTTCTGCTAAGGTATGTTTAGAGGATCCTTAATTGCCCTCTAGGTTTATCCAGCTTGTTGTTTTGAGAATGGTTCAATAGATTATAACCAAGGAATGTTGGTAAGCCCATATCCTTCTGAGTACAACTTGAGATGTTATTCTTGAATGATTTTTTCAAATGCATGCTAAGTAGAGTCTAAATCAGGGAATTCTATGGTTAGCCCTATCCTCTGGTCAGTCTTTAAAAGATGTTTTGAAAGATCCCTTGAGAGTATGCCAAAATCAAGCTAGATTCATAGTTTCTATATGATCTTAGGTTATTTTCCTTGTTCTCTTATATGTTTTCTCCTTTTCTGAAAGTAGTCTTAGGATTACTGGATTTTTGTCTTAAAAGTTTTCTTTATTACAAGTTTTCCCAAAGAAGTCTATGGTTTTCCCTGTCCTTTGGCTTGCTTCAAACAATTACTTTGAAAGGATTTTCTTGTTTAGTGGAGTTAATAGATTCTTCATTGATTATTAGCTTTGCTTCTTTCACAATATCTTAATGTTTCACATCACAATTCAATCTAAAGATCCTTTGATATAGATGAATTTCCCTATGGAAACCCTTGAATAATTGTTGTACAATTAAATCCTTTTGTGACTCCATAGCCCAATGGGTTAATAATGTTTCATGACCTATCCTTTTAGCCGAAACCTTCTTTCAATTTACTCTCACCTTCACCCTTCAACTTACCTCTTCAGTCAATGATATCCATCCCAACCAAACAAACAAGTTCTCAGAGCTTCACAACTAGCCTAATATTTTAAACAAAGCATAATTATTATCTTTTGAAAACACGTATATAGAGAGATCCCTCTCTGAATCCAGGAAGGCTAGGTCCTAGGATTCCAAAGTGGTTCTGATGTGGCCCCTCAATTATTTGGTCTTGCCTTTCTTGCAAATCACAGGGAGCCAACAATATCTTTCTTCCTAGCAATGGTCAATAAGAGGGGAATTTGATTCCACCATTTGCATTATTGTCACGCTTGACTCTTTGTGAGATTTTGTTTTTGTTTTAGTTTAGTTGTGTTTTCTCTCCTTATATGCATACTATATTCCATAATGTAGTGTGTTTTATATTTATTAGCATGTGTTCACTAACCTTCTAACCATATTTTCTTCTTGTGACTATAGTTTGGATGCAGGGACCACTCCTCCCAAGCACCGGTGGATTGGTCCACTTGTGCACAAAAACCACCACTACAGGATTGGTGACTTCACTAGCTTTACTTTTTATTTAAGTGGTTGCGCTTGTTGCAAGGAACTTCTCTTTTCTCTGGAGTGTTGTTGGGAAAAATCCCCTTCTCCTCTTCTCTGCTCATTCACCCACAATGAAAATTTGTAGTTCAGAAGTTTCGAATATTTAATTTGAAGGAAAACCATGCGCTATTTACTCTGATAGACGCGCCGATTTGCATGAGTTTAGCTATGAGATGCACCGAGAAACGCGTGGCTATGTGAAAATTTTCTGTGCAAAAACCAGAGACCAAATTTATTTGTGATTTTCTTCAATTTCCCAATTGTAAAGTGACTAGAAGCCCAGAGAAAAACTTCCAGCACTATGTGTGGTGTCCCATGGCTATTAAGAACTTGCTTTTGGCTGCGTTTTAATATTGCTAGTTGCATAGTTTTAAATTTAAAGTTTATCTTCACAAAACTCACATAGTTTAAGTAGGGGACAATTGAGTTACAATCTGAATTAACTCATTTTGTGAAAAGAGACACCAAAAAAAACATAGATAATTAGCTAGAGTGAGTGGCCCTAATCCACATATTATTAGCTAGTTTTCAATTTTTCCTAGTTAGATCGTTAATTTTAGTTAAAATTTTTGCACTAGGAGTTGGGACCAGGACTTAATTATCTTAAGAGAAGCAAGTAATATTTTCCTTCTTTGCACCTTTTGGTGACCCTGGGAAAGCATATGAAATATCTCTTCTAATAATTTTCCATCTCCCTTTAGTTAATCATTTAGATTAATTAGGAAAAGTTGTAAGCGACCCAATATCCGCACATGATTTGCTTATCAGAAGGAACAATCAAAACATAGATTAATAGGGGACATGTGAAGGATCACCGCATATCCACATCTTAAAACTGTGTGATTTTTCACTTTTTTCTCACACACTTTCACACCCTAAGTGAAGTAAAGACTCCTTAAAACTAACCTAAATAAACTCACTAAATTTCCCCTCAGCGGCCACAAGAAAAATTATAGTTCAGGTTAGTACCATGGGGGTAAGCATCCAATAAGCCGCCATGGTCAATTTACATCTTAAGACATAGAATTTGACTGAATGGGGAACTTTAAATCCATCTATCTACCCATGGAAAAGAAAACTCGAGCGCCACAGAGACCCGATTAAGAGGGGGTTAAGCTTAGGCCCAGTGGATGCGATATTATTTGGGGCTACCTGACCCATATAATGCTCGGTACTGGTAGATTATTTACCAAGAAGCTCAAGACTAAAATGCTCACATGGGATAATGGTGCTTAGTGGTAAAATCTAGGGCATCCTTCCATATAGGTGACGGTGCAAGAAACACTAGATCCTCTACCCATTACCTTGGCCTATTCTTCGATTGCTGGAAGGCGTCGCCAATTCTTTCGGGACATTAGCCCCAATACCCACCAGAAGATATATTTGCAAGGCCCAGTTACAATTGAGAGTGTGAGGATGTTTAGGTCTTTATGATTTTGTATATCATGCGCAAAAACAACCAAAACCATTTTTTGATTGATTGATCACATAGAACTAATTTAAAGGAAAATCAAGTTTTTTTTTTTTGCTTTTTTTTATGTATGTGGTCACTATTTTTTATTTGATATATCCCCTCTCATAGAACTGAATATTTTTTCCAAAACCATACCTAGTTGACACCATAATGAACCCAATAGGACCTTGTCAATCTATATGTCTTTTTGACCTCCCCCCATTACCAGAAGGAGGTTTCGCCATTTAGGCGTCAAAGACAGAACACTGCCACCCTTATTGGTTCATCCTTTATTGGGGCATATTTATTTGGGAACCCATGAGGTTCACCCAGTTCCACACCAGTGGAAACCTCCAAAAGGTCACCACATACCACTCCTCCCACAACCCCTAGAGGGAAGAAGAGCGCTACCCATTTGGGGAGCCAAGTGAACACACAGTTGGGTATGTCACAGACAAACCCCATAGGTAACCAGAACCCTTTGTTTTCACAGTGTGCAATGGAAATCAAACCACAGTCACCATTCTTAGCATCGTTGAAATTATCTGATATAACCAAGTTAATGAATGACCCTATTGCACACAATCCTACATGGTCCCCCATGCCCACGAAGCTCCCTTTAGACATTCCAAAATTCAAATGGAAGTAAGCGAAAGACCCCAGAAATCATATAATGACTTTTCACTTGTGGTGTTCGTCGAACAACATCATTGATGATACTATTCGGCTGAGACTATTTCAGCGCACCCTAACCAGACCGACTGCAAAATAGTATGTGGAGAAACCTTCGGCTACACTTGGACACTTTAGCGCCCTCGCTACCGCGTTCCTCACGTATTTTCAGTTACCCATCCACCATGATTTCGAGATGGAATTACTAAAAAAATTTAGACAAACACCAACCATCCATATCTCAGACCATCTCCATGAATGGATATGACATCGTAGTTTGTGCAAAGCCAAAATCGACAATTGAGTCCTGCTGGACATATTCTTTAAAACTCTCACTGTAGAGATTTCAAAATATGTAGAAACTCAAAAACCTACATCCAAAGAGGATGCCATCATTAAATCCCAGAAGCTCAAGTTGATTTACATGCAGTCAAGATACATTTATGACATCCTTCCTAATTCCCCATGCCTTCAAACTTAAAAAGAATTTCTAGGCACGTTGAACACTGCAGACGGATTGATTGGGTCACTGACGCAAAATCACCTAGGCAGCATTAGTCAGTACCCTAGTTACGCATATGATCCTAACTAGAACATCCCACAACCAAGATACCATCAAATTAATCATGCACCTTTGCTAAGCATGACCTATAGGGCACAGTCATACCATCATCAGCAAGGAGTACCATGCCCTCCTGCTTAGGGGACATAGTACACAACTAGAAATGTTGATGGAAGAGCTCCCCTGCAGCAGCGATTCACAAATTAGGGATAGGGGCCCCAATATTCCCAATCCCTAGCACAAAACCCACCCATGCAGAATAATGCACATGTGAACTTTGTGCAACCTTCCTAGGCACAACCTTTCCAGTCATATAATCAGGAGAATCCAAGCTATCCTCCTAACTTGGCAAGGAAAAAATAAAAAAATAAACAAAAGGAAAATCTTGGACAGGGGGGAAACAATTAACAACACCCTCTGTGATCTCAAACTAGGGGAAACTCTAACTAAAATCAAAACCAGGAGTGAAATAACTCCCAAGGGCAGAACAAGAGGGAAAATATTCAGACCAACCACTCTTGTGAAATCTGTGGTGAGTATGGCCATTACACTAACCACTGTCCCGATATCCCTGAGTTTAAGAGGCTTTAGGGTAACCGAGGACAAGGGGGATCCTCACAGAAGACAACTATCATGGAGGAGTCCTTCCCCCACCAAAGGGGATAGTTAGCACCCAACAGTAGCAAATAAATCCCGATGATTTCGGAAAAAATAACCATGAAATCTACATGACTGGAAAATAATTTTTTTTTCAGACACGAAAGCGAAATTATGATACCCCACTAGACACTAGTTCATGAGGGGCTAACATGAGTGCACCAACAACACCGTTGACTATATCGAAGCTACCTATTGAACCTTTTCCAAGATGGCTAAGGGACTAACTAGGTGAGCAGGAAACCACTCCAAAGCGGTCCATAACTATAGCATTGTGGATGATTTAGCCCAATATCCCACTGCTATGTCAGCTTTGGAGTTATTGCAATCATGCCCAAAGCAAAGGAAATCCTTACTCTCTGTATTAGGCATCATTGACCCTGCCGTTTCGGGCCTAATGGCTTTTGATTTAGATAAATTCACCCCTAGGATTCCTTCATTGGTCACCTTCTAGATACCGGTGTTGATCCAAAACATCATTATCCACCACTGTATCATTGACGAGGGTGCATCCACATGCATCATGTCAAAGAATGTCTCGTAGAATTTAGGGTCTCCTGAACTAAAGCCATCAGACATCACACTCAGAGCATACGACGGGCGTTGATCCGCTCTCATCGGTCTCTATCAAAATGTCCCAGTCTACTTGGCCAGAAAGAAGGTCCTTATAGACATTAAAGTCTTGGATGCTCAACTGGATTACAATATACTCCTTGGACAGAGTTATATGTACGCCATGTCTACCATACCCTCCTTCGTTTTATGAACCATGATGATTGCATCATTACTATCGACCAATTGACATACTATGATGAGCAATCCCCAACAAACGCCGATGTAGTTCTACCCTATGTAGACACATCTACTGAGACACTTACACAGTACCAAGAATATGGTCCCGACCAATTCAAACTGTCGTCTATCCTCGGGTCATTCCTAGGAGATCCCCCTGTTATACGAGAATCATCATCTGATATCACAGAGGCTCCGGTGTGCATGTTGTCTACATCAACCACAAAAGCAAGCCAGGAGATAGAGATGAGCAGTAACAACACCGAGGCCTCGGCCATAGCAGCCTCTCTACCCTACATCGCCTCCCAAACTCATTTCCTCTACCCTCTATCTAGTTTTGTGTCACAAAAAGTCTTGGCAACAATGGTGTTTCGAAACCTATCTTTTGCAATACCAATTTGGTACTTGGTCCCACCTACCATGACATGAGTCAAAAACGCCACCTCTATAGCGTTAATCCCCCTCACTCTAGAGGAGACCCCACCTGTTAAGGAGACTGTCACAACCATCCCATCTAAGGAAATTTCCGTCGTAAAACCAATTGTTACGACCAAGACAACCAATAAAAAGGGGAAGAGGGTAGAAAATCCTACCATACAATGGGAATTACAACCCTTTTCCATATGCGATGTAGTAGGCCACCCTACCCATATCTTCCCAAAGTTGGATGAACTAAAACCACTCCTTATCTCTGAGGTAAATATCACAGCAACAAGTTCCCATAGAAAGGAACCAGCCACCAAAAATCAAGGCAAGGCATTGCGTACCAAGCACGCATGTGCTATCTATAGAAATTATGGGAATTACACCCATAATTTCCCATAAATACCACGATATAGGGATGCCTTACATGTCATCAAATAATCTATCACAAGGATCCCTCCATCGAGTCAAATGGAGAAGAACCCCACATCATTTCATACCTGCAGGAGGCACAACAGTCACAAGAAAGACTCCTACTTATCCACCCTCCCTCTATCGAGCATTGTGCACTCTGCGACAAACGAGATCATTTCATCATAGAATGTGCAGCCCTAGAACTATTTCAACGATGGTACCTAGTTCATGTAGTATACCATGCTGACCTTCTAGCCATCCAACATTTGTGTTAGATATGTGGTGGCAATCACCCATTACACCATTGTCACTATATCCCTAGGTTCCATGTAGCACTAACTAGTTTACACACGGCCATAGTATGCCTCTCCCTAGAAGATGACTCTGATACAGAATCCATGGATAGCTCAACAATGCAGGAGGATTTGACAAGTAGATCCATCCTCTTCCTGTTAACAGAAAAGCGACCGGCTGGGGAACCCTTAGTCACCCCCAACCGCCCTCCACGAAGAAGACCAACATGTGCGTTATGTAACACACACAATCATGTGGAAGCCACATTCCCAGACCTAGAAGCGCTACACCACTGGTACCCGATCACTTCACCAAATGAGTAATATGAGAACACCCAAGAAATTTTCTCTTGTCTAGTATGTAAAGGAAAGCATCATGATCAGCGCCGCACTTATATCCCTAGAGTGCACCCACTGTTGGGACGTTTTTGGTACACGTATGTACAAAATCACACCAACATAAGGGGTGTGGTATACCCACTTAAGTTATTGGTAATAGGCAGAAAAAGAAGTGGAGTCAAGCAAGTTAGTGGAACAAGCTAGAATCATAAGCATACTAGATAGATAAATAATATACATATATAAAATAAAACTAAACTAAAAACTAAAACAAATAAACACGAGCTCTAAAAGAGTCAAATGAAAACAATAATACGAACGGTGACCCTTCGCCCCTGTTATTGAGCGCTGGTAGGAATAAGAGTGAAACTTTACCCTCTTTCCAAAGGGCCCCTACAACATGGGTTCTAAGTCCCAATGCAAGGATGTTTTTATCCCAAGCTTGCCTCAGTGCAGTCTTCCTCTCTCTCTATTGTGGTGGAATAAACTTGTTGGATGGTGAAAAATTGAGTCCCCTCTATCTTCAGCTCCAGATCACACATTGTTGGTATTTCTTGGGAAATTCTGGCCAACATAAAAGTGTGTTCACCCATTCTTCATCTCATAGTGGCCTTATATAGGAGATTTCAAATCCTCCTTTCCTCCCTTGGTACATTATGGATGGTGACCCAAGAGAGGGGTATGATTCCTTTCTGTGCTCCAAATATTCCATTGTGTGCTCACTTGATGTTTAAGGAGGCGTTGGTGGCTGTCCTTAGGCAGCTTCAAGTGAGTAATCACTTGTCCTTTGCTTTGTGTGGTCCCAAAAAGTGACATTTTCCCATTCCCAGATTGTGCGCATTTCCGACCATAAGGCACGCAAAGACGCTCTTCATGAAGGATATTGCGCGCAAAAGCATTTTAGGACTTGTTCAAATTTGATTTTTCCTCAAACATTAGATATTTTTAAATACTTTCCAGATTCTGTAATGTCTTCCAGCCCTGTAAATCCTTCTTCTTGACATTAGATAATGTCGTCTTCTGCTGTATGATTTTTTAGTGTTAACAGTTGCCCCCTAATGTGTGAAGTATAGGAAGAACTGTATAGCCAAAACACATTATAGTTTCTTTTCTGTATATCATGCATAAAGAGAGAGAGAGACCTGCGTGAAGCTTGGAATTGAAAACACCCTACAATGGTTCCAAGAATGACCATGTCCTAAAGGACCCCTGTAAGCAAATATAACACAATACATATACAAATTTTCTACGTGGCGGGCATGTCCCATGCTCGTGATGTTGTGGTTAGTTAAACAAATCTATCTGACAGATATATGTTCTCTCTGTATCACCGATATGGTAATGATTTGGTGGTTGTTGACGATGACTATTGATGCCACCAGGGGTGTTTTCTCTTTGACAATAGGTGGAATATGGTACCCATATGCATAAAATTGGTATGGAATATAGTTGCGCATTGTATGCATAAGTGCTGGCTAGGACCTTCCTATGTAAGCATTGCTGAAAGAGATGCTTATAGAGGCATGGGTCTTCGACGAATTTGATCAAAGTGTAATGGTTGTAAGGTACAATACCATCTTTACATGAGAGCTTTTGTTGTAGTCAAATGTTAGGAGGATCAATGACATCTATGGGAAATGATGTCTCCCATAGTGCCACTCAAGGATTCCCTTTTTTTGGAGAGGGGTAATCCAAGGTACCACTTCCTTTTTGGAAAATGGGTGTTAGAGTCGACAAAAAGGAAGCCTTAATCGAATGAGGGGTCACCGACCTGAGGGATCGGGGACCTAGATGTGATGGGTTTAACATAGGCATGTTGGTGAGGGGTGACTGAAAACTGATGATGGGGATTCAATGGACCAAGGTAGGAGTATACTAAGCAGCTTGGTGGCAGTCATAGTTATTTTTGATGGGGAAATCCCTGGAGTCGGTAGGACTTCCAGGGCGGGCATAAACCGGCTATGAATGTCATGATGGCTTGCACATGGGGGTGTGATACTTTGACCAAGGGTGTTAGGGGACTGCTGCCATGGGAGAAAAATATGGATGGGAGGGTGAAGGACGTAGTGCACCATTCAAGGTATTTGTACACTTACCAAAAGAATGAAATAATAGGGTTTGGTTTGTACGAAACACAGAGATGGGTACCCCAAAACATGAAAGTGTTTGCTCACTGATGTTGTGAGGAATGTGTTTTGCTGAGGATCGGGGTCCCATTGGTTGGTCTCATGTGTTAGTATGAATCCTAATTGCAAGTGTACGAAAAAATACCACTTTAGTTGTGCATAACAAACAGCCCTAACAACAAAGATGGCTACCAATATCTTCAGATCTGCAATTAGGTGATCAAGATAAATGCTGTAAAAATCTAGATCTATGCATCAAATACATTAAGCAGTAAATAAAAACGATATTTACTCCATGCATCCAATAGACAAGACAAGAATATGTTGAATGAATTTTATATTAAGGGCACTTGGGAGGAAAACATAGAAGGATGTTACCAATTCTCCTCAATGGGATGGGTTCTTGTAAGTCCTCAGCACTTCAGATCTAAAATTCCTCTCTCTTGATGGTGTAGAAAACCCAGAAAAAAAATGGAACTCAAAGGAAGCCCACAAGAAAAATACAGAAAAATATGACAATGATGATGGATCAAAGTCAGACCAAAAGTATAAATCCAGAGTGATCTTTAGGCAACAAAAGGTGATGAATGAATGGAAAAACCCTTCTATTTATAACAAAATATTGAGTTAGTCTAGATATTGGTGCATAATTAAAATATTATTAACCAAATCAAGATCCAACTTTTCTGGAATATTTTATTATTTTTGTTGGAGGGAAAAGGAATTTGACTTGGGTCAAATCCCTTTATTTGTAAATAATAAATAAATAAATGATTTATTTATCATTTTAAGGATGTGGTTGAGTAATAATTAAATAAATAATGATTTTTTTAACTATTTATGAGTGATTTAGTCAAATTTAACAAGGAATATTATTTAAATAAGGTTTAAAAAATTATTCCTAGAAAATAATAAGATAAATAATAATTTATCTAATTAATTTTCCTGTTTTGGGTTAAATATGACCAGGAATATTAATTAAACTGTTGTTTAACTAATTTTTCCTTGAGGAAAATCAAATAAATTTGGATTTATTTAATATTTCCTCATGGGATTTCCTGTTTAGACCATAAACAACTTAATAAAGGTGTTTTACTAAGTTATTTTTCACAGTGAAAGAAATTTTACTTAGGGTAAAATTGGTCTTACATGTTTTACTTAGGTCCATCTTATAGTAACAGGTTAGATGACCAAAAAATGGTGTAACAGATTGCCTCCTAGTGTGCGAGCGTTAGGAGCTAATCGTATTACCGAAGTACGTTGTAAGAACTCAATCACCAAACACCGAAGGGGAACTCAAAGAGAGAGAGATATAAGGTAGACCGAAGCGCTAAAGGACTAGACCCTGAGGAGGTGAGACTTACAGGTGCGACAAGTCTCTTTTATGAGTGAATACATGTATTATAGGTGGCGGGGGAGGCATACCTATGCCCACCGAGACAAAGTACAAAGAATAATGTGTCCAGTAAACAAGGGACTGAACAATATAGTACATGCTGGCATAAACATGAGGCAGGTAAAAACATGAAAATGAATCCCACATACATATTGTGCATAGGATAACAGCCAAGAATTATACAATAATATCTGAGTACATGAGATACAAATACAACCCAAATTCCCTTGTAAACAGGAAAGGGCTTTGAAAATCTAACTGATACATGCAAACAAAAAGGTGCTGCAAGCAGTTGAGGCTGACATCATCAAATGTATGGAGCTGCATCAAAAGCTGTAATGACGAGGTCATCCGAGCATGTGGGGGGCTACCCGTAGGGCCACCCACTCATGAGGGCTGAAACATCTCACACACACCCGGGAATCACCGGTATTAGCTGCTGCATCACTGAACCATCAAGTATACGGATCTCGATCATGCTGAAAACGAGCTGGAGTTGAGAAACAATCAAGTCAAAGGGAAATAAGGAGTCCCTTTTCCTGATCCGAGGCACCGAACAAAAGTGGAAGCTGGAACCAAGGTACACCACCCTCTAAACCTGTCTTCTGGAATGAATGATCGGATGTCAACAGAAGGAGGTCTACCATAGGTGAGGCAATAAGGGATCCTCAACTACGGCATGAGAGAAAATAGTAGAAAGACTAATAGACTGACACCAGGAATGATGATGAAATGGGGGTACTAAGTAGCGAATGGATGAATCCCTTATTAGAGCATAAAGGGCATGGATGACCTAGAAACGACTAACAAAATATCATGAGGGATAGGGGATAGTAGGACCGAAGGCCATAATGTGCGACACAAGAGAAGAACCAAGCAATGAAGGATGGAGGACTATAGCGGGATATAAAGGGACTCCAGATAGACTCGATGAAAGTGATTATGACTCAACTGAGATGCTCTAAAAAAGGGTGACTCGATGATGCTACCACAAAGAAAAGGTCTAGTGGGGACCATAAAAACATGAGTACAAGATGGTTACTCACGACGAAAATTGACACGACCATGGAAAAGTATGGAGGCAAAGTGGTGCCCCAAGTACAAGTGTTGCAAGTGAAGAAATTAGATTTTGAGGAGTGGTGAAGTGACCCTTCTTGGACAGAATGTGTCCTGGTGAAGTATCAAATCATGAAAAACTAACAGATACCCATTTGAGGGCTCGGTGAGAGCTTTCCAACGATACAGATGGTATGTCAAACTGAGCTACGGTTTGGCCACAATAGGCGAAATAAAAATTAGGGGTTTCTCTTTTAATAAGGCATTTTCCCTCAAAATTCACTCATTTTCAAGTGGAGTTGTGGTGAATGTAGAGACGATAGAGGGCCCTAAATCGTGCGATGATTGTAGCAGACAAACCGATCGTTGGAATTGAGATCCCTCAGTTAAAGGTAAGAGGCCTAACCCTACTCTTTCATTTAAGGGGATCAAAATTTTAGTTTAGGCACCCAAAGCTTATGAACAGGCTAGGTCGCACTTTTTGGGGTCTGTTCTACAACACTGGGTAGCAGGTACTGGGAAGAAAACTGCGACCTGTCCCAGGAAATGACCTGAAAAGTGCAACCTTTCAGAGAAAGGGGGTTTCAGTGTTGTTTTTGGCTGAGATCTAGGATTTTTATGGTTGAGCGGCATAGGTGCCCCCAAGCATGTTGTGGGCATGCCAAAATGTATTTAGAAAAAGGGGAATCTAAACACATTTTTATGATGTGGTGTGCCATTTCTTTTCATTATGGTTATGCAGTTCGAGAAAGGGAATCGAGGACTACCAATCTATTTTGGTACTGCATATATGAATCAAATGGACTTTAAGTTTTCGAGTTGGCATACATGGTGTCACTATCCCAAAGAGAGGATTTGGAGATAGTGAACTCGTTCTCTCCTAGAAAACCCACGGGTTGGTCAGCAACAATTTCTAGGGGACTGGGTTGATGATGTAAGATGAAGGAATGATGAGGGGTATCATCCCTAGAGTGATCTGAAGTGATATGGGACTATAGAGGTTCTTCTAAATGTGGAAGAATAATGGTACTAGAGTCGACACGACCAGATACACTAGGAGAGTTGTGGAGAATTGCCTCTCCTGGTCTCTCAAATATGGGTGCCCCCTTACCCAAACATTGGGTGTCAATTTAATGGCCACAAGGTGTATGTGGTTCAAATGCATGAGTTCGATAAAAGGGGGGAAAGATAAATTCAGGGGTGGTAAATACTTCCATAATGTCGTCATCGTAATAGAAGATGGGGTGACTGGTGGAAGAAATACCACTTGACACGACAAAGCTACCTGACTCATCATCATGAGAAGAGAGGTTCACATGCGCATCGTCACAAGGGGTGACAGAAAAAAAATTAGTTGAAGGATCCACCAATGTTGAGCCTAAGGTGATCACTGAAGGGAGGTTAGGCGAAATAGAAGGGGAAGTCCCAGGGGGGATGTTCCACTGAGGATCTCATAGATGATGACAGGTAGTGGACAGTGGCCAAAGACTCTGTCATTTCGACATCCAGAGGGTGAATGTCAATAGGAGTGGATGTGTCCTCTGTTTCTGTTGAAGAAAAACGTGCAAATAAGGGAGTAGTGGAATCATTGCGCTTGGCCTCGAATTGGCGGACCACTTCGAAAGAGGAGCGGTACTCTTCAAGGCAAGGACAGAGGTCAGTATAGTGGCCATGGAAATCACACAAAACACAAGGGTGATTTGTTCGCAAATACTTGAGTTTCGGGACTGAATTAGGTATAGTGACATATACCTCTGGGATATCAGACTCCGGAAACGTCTCATTGACCATGGACTTGAGGTGAGGCAACTATGGACAGGTATGGGTGGCATGACTGACAACATCACAAAAATCACATTGGACGGTGCGCTTTGGAGGCCAAGGAGGGGCAGGTTTTGTTGAGGTAGCCTTGTCTTTTGATGCCCTCTTGCGAGCTTTTCCCTTCTTACTCGAAGTGGTCGCAACAGGAGAAGGTTCCTATTGAGGTGGCTAAGGCACTGTAGTAGTGGGAGAAGTCATTGGGACCAATTGAACTGGGGTCAAAGCAAGATAGGGTTTGGGTTGACCTGGCGGGGTAGCGGCTGGAGGATCAAGGTACCAGACGGGAATCCCAAGGGTCGGGCTAGGAAGAGAGAGGGTAGCCATGACAGGTATCGTGTACACTCCTAGAGGGGGAGCTAGGAATGGTATCTGACCAGAGGGGTAATGACCAGGCGGGACGGCTCCAAGATGGTTAAGGCTTGGAGGAACCATTCTAGGAGGGTAAAGAGGCTCATGGATACCAGCTATAGGTGAAGGGCCAAGAGGAGGAGGTCTAGAAGGCTAAATTTAAGGGCTAGGAGTAGGCTGCAGAGGGCGAGGAGGCTGCTGACTAGCCGAAGTAGGCCACTTGAGGGTAGCCTGAGACAATTGCATCATGCAAACATTCGATGAGCTGGGATCAAAGATGGGAGGAGGAAGACCAGGGAATGTACCAAGCAAAGAGGAGTCTTTGTAGACTCCGGGTGAGACACTAGTCAAAGGATCGAGGGTTTCCTTATTGGCTATCGAAGAGATGATGAACTCAGGGGCGGTCTGAGACTTCTGTTCGTAATATATCAACTGGTCAATGGTGACTATCTTTGCATTATGAGGGAAGGACATCTTGCGGTGAACTGCAGATGGGACAACAGACATCACATAGGTGTAGTTATGACCCAATAGAATGTTGTAATCTAAGGGGGCATCTATGACTTGTACATCAACGCAAATAGTCTTGCCTGCAAGAGTAATAGGATAGTTGCAAAATAAACCAATGGGCTAGGAGGCATGGCCATCCCATGCTCAGAGAGTGATCATGGAAGGAGCCAACTCAGGTGATCCGAGTTGCTTCCAAAATGAAGTGGATATCACACAGGTGGATGCCCTCTCATCAATGATGCACCGGGAAACGTTGGCATTCCGGATCTTGATTGGGATTTGGAAGGCGATGGAAGTAGGGAGAGGAGGATGTTCTAACTGGTCAACATCAAAGGCAATAAATTGATCATCAGAAGGATCTATAGTGCCTATGAAAGATAGTAGAGATTTTCATTATGAATGGCACGACTGGAGGAGTTCCAACGATGAAATGGCAGCAAGAGATTGCGCCAAATCATCTACTATGCTATACGAATGGTAAAATTTTCCAGAAGTAGCATTTCGGCATAGTGGTCTCTTATGGATCTTGGTATGAACCTCCTCCTTAGGCTGAGGCATCTGCAATGGACCATTAGGTGTCAAAAGAGGCTCTATAGGAATCGAAGGAGGTGGCTCGGGGACAGACGTAGCGGGAGGCTTGTTGTACTGACGGAACCGAGTCTGAATATTGATGTCTACGGTTAGAGGTTGGTCAGAATTCATCATGAGAATCTAGTAATCGGGGGTACCAGATGGAAGAGGTTGAGTGGCCACCTGACCTTTAGGTGGTTGGGTAGCCACAAATCCTTGCTGAGGGAAAGGATTAGTAAACACAGCCGACTGACTAGGTGCAACACTAGGAGGGATGGAAGGAGAGGCTTGTTGTCCTCGCAATGTTGCTTGAGACTCCCACATCTGCTTCATCTATGGTAAAAGAGGACAATCATGCATGTAATGACCATAAACACCACAACAAGAACAAGGTTTGTTTGTGCGAAAGGCCTGTCCTGCTTGGGCTGAGTGCCCTGTTGCTGGTTAGTAGTGTTAGGGGCATTATTTTGCAGATTAGGTCTAGGATTACCAAGAGCAGATTGATTTTGAGTTCCTTTCCTATTATTTTTGGATGGAGGAGGATTAGTCATGCCCTATTGTTGCGGGGGTTGAGAAGGTAAGGGAGGAGGAGGTGCTAATGCTGGAGGAGCTAGAGCACCAAGCTGTGGATATGAATAATAAGGAGGTTGGGTAAAAGTGTGGTAAACATGAGGTTGGGAAAAAGGAGGAGGCATTTTGTATCCTGGATCCTTGAGGAAAACCATAGCCCATGGGAGGTTGAGTGTATGGATTAGAGAGAGCTCCAATGATACCGTTGGCGGCATGAGATGTCCCCGGTGCGTTGGCACCAATGGGTCTAGGAAGATCAGGTAGAACGGTATAAACATAACCTGACTGAGCGTAGATCAAGTCATATTTTAATGCAATTTGGAGAGCGGCTTCTTCGGTTTGAGGGAAATGTGATGCAACATCTTTGCCAATAACAGGCAAGAGAGATCTAAGGAACCAGTCCATGTAGACACGGTCTTCGAAGGTAGGGGCTCGACATAGGCTCTTTCTTCTCCACCATTCCTGGATATGATCAGATAGGTGGGTCGCAGAAGATTGACGGAAAGAAGTGAAAAGTTCGGTACCAGTGTCATAATGAAGAGGAAGCTAGAAATAAGACAGAAAATCCTGAGAAAGAGTCGCAAAGGTGGTATGAGAGGATGAGGTCTAATTAGCATACCACTTAGAAGCTTCGCCTGTAAGCGTACATTGGAACAACCGAAGGAAGATAGAGCCATCGGTAATGGAGTTAGACGAACACCACATGTGGAAAGATGGAACATGATTTGTAGGATCTTCTCCAGCAAGGCCTTCAAACTTGGGGATGTCGGAAGGGAGCTTGGTCGGCATAGCAGGCCAACTAGTGTCATGGTGTATAGGGTAATTGATCAACTGGTTAAAATCGGGAAGACTAAGGCCTACCATATAGGGGAGCAAGGGAGCAGCCAGAGTAGTTTCTGTTGCAGTCCCACTAGTAGTATTCCCAGCATTAGGGTCGGGGCTACCACTAGCGTTAGGTCCTGAGCCAGACATGGTGAAGGTGATAGGAGGTGAATCGACGGTGGAACCAGAAGGAGAACCCAATGAGCTAGAAGAAGAGTTGGAGTGCAGACTCGGTGGAGGAATAACTCGAATCCTACGCAGAGGAGTAAGTCTTCCTACTAGAAACTAAGGGTGAAGGCTAAGAAGTCTCTGGGATAAACGCCTTGGTGGCGCAATGATGATGGCCTAAAAATGACACAAAGGGAAGAGAGACCAACAAGGGTGGAGAGGTGCAGGACCAACTGATTACAATGTCGAAACAAGGGTAGAGAGGTGCAAGATCAATTGATTTCAATGTTAAAGTCTTTGCTTGGTGGTGTTAACCAAGCTCTTCTTCACTTAGGGTGTGTGTGTAAAAGTGTGTAAATTTTAATTTTTAAACCAAGATATTTGTAGAGAAATAGAAAAATGTGTTGTATAACTGTAAATGAACCTGCAAATAACAGTATATGGAACTGAAATAACAGAAAATAAACAGCTAATAATGCAATAATCTAAACCCAAGGAGGAGGGCCTCTCAACAAGTAGTCTATAGGTGGGCAAAAAACTAGTCAAAACATACCAAAATAGCCAATAGATCTAAGGTCCAGAGGGATAGGGATCTAAAGGTCTGTTCTGCTAGAAATAGGTGCAGAAAAACAACAAAAAATCAGAGGAAATTTTTTTGTAAATGAGGTGGCGAAAGGCTATATCCTAGAGGGAAGCGGAGGGGACCCTAGAGGAAAACCCAAAAAAAACTAATTGAGGTGATTTTTATGGATAAATAGCCAGTCTGAAGTGGATATGAAGGTGAGGTATCATATTTGAAAAATGGCTAAACACTCTGAAAATTTCAGACAACCTGAAGTAGCTAAAACTCTTCCACAAAGTGTGGATGGTATTGAAACCCTAGGGGGCTAGGTTCCCACTTAGATGAGTAAAAAAAAACAAGTACAGGTCCAAAACGGGAAGATATGGAGGTTAGACAACCCTGAACAGAGGCCCAGACAAACCCACAAAACTCTTAGAACAACTCCTGCAAAAAGTCTAGGTCGCAGTTTCTGACTTGTTTCTTGATGAGGTCACATTTTTTGGGTAGATATCCACATCTTGAAGCTCCAGGTCACAGGTTTAGGGCCAAAATAAGTGACCTGCACTTCCAGTGCTCTCGGGGGCAGGTTTCGGCAGAATGTGTCGTCTCAGTTGCGGTTGATATCGGTCACTTGCGCATAGGTCTGAGAACACACGAAAGTTATAATTTTTAATGTTTTAGGGTTTTATAGGTTAAAAAAACATCAAGAAAATAAAAACAAGAAGCTGAAGAGAAATCCTACGGTTTGAAGAAGCTGGATATGCAGGGATCTGAAAAACGACAACGGTCATAATCGTAAACCGATGTGGAGTCGCCAGTTGTTGGTATGAATCTTAATTGCAAGTGTACAAAAAAATACCACTTTATTTGTGCATAACAAACAACCGTAATAGAAAATATGGCTGCCAGTATCTTTAGATCTGCAATTAGGTGATCAAGATAAATGCTGCAAAAATCTAGATCTAGGCATCAAAAGACATTAAGAAGTAAATAAAAACGAGATTTACTCCATGCATCCAATAGACAAGACAAGAATATGTTGAATGAATTTTATATTAAGGGAACCTGGGAAGAAAACATACAAGGATGTTACCAGTTCTCCTCAATGGGATGGGTTCTTGTAAGTCCTCAGCACTTCAGATCTAAAATTCCTCTCTCTTGATGGTGTAAAAAACCCAGACAAAAATAGAACTCAAAGGGAGCCCACAAGCAAAAGATAGAAAAATATGACAATGATGATGGATCAAAGTTAGACCAAAAGTATAGATCCAGAGTGATCTTTAGGCAACAAAAGGTGATGAATGAATGGAAAATCCCTTCTATTTATAACAAAATATTTAGTTAGTCTAGATATTGGTGCATAATTAAAATATTATTAACCAAATCAAGATCCAACTTTTATGGAATATTTTATTATTTTTGTTGGAGGGAAAAAGAATTTGACTTGGGTCAAATCCCTATATTTGTAAATAATAAATAAATAAATGATTTATTTATCATTTTAAGGATATGGTTGAGTAATAATTAAATAAATAATGATTTATTTAACTATTTATGAGTGAGTTAGTCAGATTTAACAAGGAATATTATTTAAATAAGGTTTAAATAATTATTCCTAGTAAATAATAAGATAAATAATAATTTATCTAATTAATTTTCTTGTTTTGGGTTAAATATGACCAGGAATATTAAATAATTGTTGTTTAACTAATTATTCCTTGATGAAAATCAAACAGATGTGGATTATTTAATATTTCCTCATGGGGTTTCCTATTTAGACCATAAACAACTTAATAAAGGTATTTTACTAAGTTACTTTTCATAGTGAAAACAATTTTACTTAGGGTAAAATTGGTCTTACATGTTGTACTTAGGTCCGTCTAATAGTAACAGGTTAGATGACCAAAAAATGGTGTAACATCATGTGTGGGGTTGATGAAGTGCATGAAAAAATATCACAGATGGGATTATGCTGGTGGAGGTATGGTGGGTCAAATGCGAGGCGCGGTAGTGCACTATTGATCTGCTTACACAAACTAATCATCTAGGAAGGAGTTTTTATCTTGTATGATAAACTTGACCTTATGCATGGTGGATGGATTGGCATGAGGTGCTTCTTGGACTAAAGCGGTATGGCCATGGCATCACTTTTGCTGTGATATATGGTCTACTGTGAGTGACGAGCGCCATGGAGGGGAGGCTCTACCGACCAACGAGGATGTTAATCACATGCAGGGTGAGGTGATGATAAACACGGTTAGATATGAGGACCCTATGGTTAATTTCTGATGGATAAATGATGTCAAGATATGAAGAGTTTACTGGGACTCTATCATGTTGGGGGTAGAATGATACCTGCTCTGGAACTTTTAGGAGATGAAGTTGTGGATGTTTTGCAAGATTTTCTTGCAAAAACAACTACCTCAGTTGAAAGCATCGTCTTTATCAAATATTATTGAAAGTCATGAAATTTAAAAAAGAATATGAGAGAGGGCATACTTGCCGGCACTGAAAATTTATTTTTTCAGGGGTGCGAATGTGTGGCATCACCTTTAGGTGTTACAAGGTCCTGATCACTATGTTTCTTTGGGTTTCATGATCAGATACTCTAAGCTCTAGTTCTCGCTTGGGAGTTGTTACTTGGCTCTTATTTTTTATTTCATTTTGGGTTGCCCCCAGACTGAGATCAGGGGGGGCATTGTCGGTTACTGCCCCCTGTTCAGGATCTCCATTTTGTTTGTTCCTCGGCTTCTTTTCACAACATTTGGAGGATTGTCATAATTATCTTGGTTGTATGGTTGTTGAAAAAGACCCAATCAAACTGTTTGTAGGATCGATGCACATGGTACTACTGCTGCCTAGGTGATATTGGGTCAAAGACCCAATCAAGCCGTCTGTAGAATCTACCTACATGGGTGTTACTACTGCCTAGGAGATTTAGGTTCGAAGACCTGATCAAGTCGTCTGCAGAATATACCTACCTGGTAACTCCATGAGTATCATGGGTGTTACTGCTGCCTAGGTGATCTTGGGTCAAAGACCCAATCAATCCATCTGCAGAATCTACCTATCTTGTATCTCTAAGTATCATGGGTGTTACTGCTGCCTAGGTGATCTTGGGTCAAATACCCATATCAAATATTCTGCAGTAGACGACGTGCTTGGTAACTGCCCGAATACAGATTACTGCTTCTTAGGTGACCTTGGGTAGAAGACCCGTATCAAATCGTCTGCAGTAATCTAAGTACCTGATAACTCAAGAGGATGAGGCAACCGGGTTCTCCTATCCCTGGTTGGTGTATGGTGGCTTGGGGGGAGGAGGGACAAATGGTTGTCTTTTTGGTGACCTTCGTTCTTCCTGTAGCTACAGGATGGTACAAGGTTCATTTCTGGATGCCTAGGTGAGGGATCCTCTTGATAGGATTTCTCGATGGCATGTAAGGTGTCCCTATATTGTGGAATTTCTGGGCAATGATGGGTATAGTGCCTGTAGTTGTTGTAGAGAGCGCATGCGTGATTGGTACGCAGTTCCTTGCCTTTCCCTTTGGTGGTAGGTTCCCTTTTACAGGAACACGACGTCACGATGTCTGTCTCAGAGCCAAGGAGTGGTTTTAATTCATCCAGCTCTAGACAGATATGGTTAGGGTGGCCTATTACGTCGCATATGGTGCAGACTAGTGATTCCCGTTGTATGTCAAGGGTCACCATATTATTTCCTCTCTTCTTGGTTTTCTTAGCCATGATCAACGGTTTTGCAATGGGAATTTCCTTTGCAGGGGTGGTTTCGATCTTTTTGTGGATGAGTGGGGCCTCCTCGAGACTGAGGGGCTTCAATCCTATGGCAGTGATGTCGGTGGCTCCTATTCCTGCTGGGGGAATGAGGTACCAAACTGCTATTTCCAATGATATGTTTAATAATACCAGTGTTTCCAAAACCTGTTGGGAGACAAAACCAGCTGGGGGTAGAGGAAAGGGGTTTGGGAGGTGGCCTAGGCTAGAGAGGCTGTCGTGGCCAATAAATCGGTGCCATTACTGCTTGTGTCCATGTCCTAACTACCTTTGGCACTTGATGTGGACATCATGCACACCAAAGCCCTTGTGACATCGGGTGATCACTTAGGGATAATGGGTGGATCTCCTAGGAATGACCCTAGAATGGATGATAGTTTGAACTGGCCTGGGCCATATTCATGGTATCGTGAGAGAGCATTCGAGGATGTATCTACATATGGTATAATTACATTAGTGCTTCTTAGGGGTTGCTTCTTACTATGCGTCAATTGGTCTATAGTAATAACGCAGTCCTCGTGGGGGACATGGCATACATATAACTCTGCCCAAGGAGTATATTGTAGTCCATGTGAGCATCTAAGACTTCAATGTCTATGTGGACTGCCTTTTCGGCTAGGTATACCGGGATGTTTTGGTAGAGGCCAACGGGGGTTGATGGATGACTATCGTATGCTCTAAGCATAATGACTGAGGGTTTTAGTTTGGGTGATCCTAACTTCTGCCAAAATTTTTTGGACATGATGCATGTGGATGCACCCTCATCTATGACACATCGGTGAATTGTGATATTTTGGACCGACACTGGTATTTGGAAGGTGACCATGGAAGGAAGCCTAGGGGTGGCTTTGTCTAAGTCAAAAGCCATTAGGCACGTATCTGCACACGCAAAGTAGGGCTTTCCGTTGTTTTTGGCATGATTGCAATACTTCCAAAGTTGACATAGCAGTGGGAGATTGTGCTAAATTTTCCATGATACTATAATTATGGGCTGCTTTGGAGTAGTTTCCTGCTCGCCTATTAGGTCCCTTCGCCATTTTTAGCAATGGTTCTATAGGCATCTTTAAAGTGGTCAAAGGTGCAGACGATGCACTGGTACTTTTCGTTGATGTATTGGTGTCTGGGGGGGTGTCGTAATTGCGATTTCGTGTTTGGAAAAACATCTCTTCACCAGTCATGTATATTTCATGGCTTCTTTTCCTGGAGTCATCTGTATTTTTCTGTTGAGTGCTTATCGTCCCTTGATGGGGGAAAGGTTCTTGCATCACAGCTAGTTGCTGGGAGGATCCTCCTTGTCCTCGGTTACTCTGTAGCTTCTTCAGCTCAGGGAGATTGAGACAGTGGTGAGTATAGTGGCCATACTCACCACATATCGAACAAGAATGGCGTGTTCGAAGAGGTGGCCTTTTTCTCTACTATTGGGCATTGCTCGGCTCCTAGTTCTGATTCTGGTTGGAGTTTCCTCCAGCCTGGGATCGCAGTGGGCATTGCTGGTTGTTTCTCCCTTGTCCAAGGTTCCCTTTTGGCTTGTTTTTTGATTTTTTATTCACCACGTTAGGAGGGTATTTCTCCTGGTTGTATTGGTGTGGTTGGTTTTGGGACAGCTGCACAAAGTTCACCTATGCATTTGTCTGCATAGACGGGGCTTGTGTTGGGGACTGAGCATAATGCGGTCCCTAGTTTTCACTTGGATGTTGGAGGGGAGCTCTTATGTCAGTGTTTATTTCTGTGTACTGGGTCCCCTGAGCCGGAGGATAAGGTCCTCCCTGGTGATACACTGGCGCCCTATTGGTTAAATTTTTCTGACGCATATGATGAATTTGAAAACCAGGTTGGGGTACATTCTGGGTAGAACTATATGTGTAACCGGGGTTTTGACTATTGCTGCCTAAGTATTCTTAGGTCAATGACCTGATTAGTCCATCTACAGAGTTCGACGTGCCTGACAATTCTTGTTAATTTTGCAAGTGCGACACATTAGGGAGGATGTTGTAAATGTATCCTGAATGAGTATAAATCAACTCAAGATGTTAGGCTTTGCTGATGGCATCCTCTTCCAATGTGGGCCTTTACTTCGCCACATCCTTTGAAATTTGTGTCATAATAGTTTTCAGGAACAAATCTAAAATAACCTGATCATCAATTTTAGCTTTACATAAATTACGATGCCACCTCCACTCATGGAGATGGTCTGAGATATGGACCATGGGTGTTTGTCTAAAATGAGTCAGTAATTCTATTCTGGAATCATGGTGAATGGGTAACTGAAAATATGATAGGAACATGGTGGCGAGGGTGCCAAAGGTTCCATGTGAAGCTAAGGGTTGCTCCATGTACCACTTCGTGGCTACTCCAGTCAGAGTGCGTTGAAATAGTCTCAATCGAATAGTGTCGTCAATGATACTATTCAACGAGCACCATAGGTGGAAGGTCATGACATGATTACCTGGGTCTTCCGCTTGCTTTCCTTCAAACTTTGGAATATCTGAAGGGAGCTTCATGGGCATGGGAGGCCATGTTGGGTTGTGTGCGATGGGATCATTCGTTATCTTGGTTAAATCAGGCAGATTCAACGAAGCTAAGAAAGGTAACTGAGAGGTTGACACCATTGTAGTGTGCGAAAACACAAAGTTGTTGTTAGGAAGAGGGTTGGTCTGTGACATACCCTACTGTGTATTCGATCGGCTTCCCGAATGGGACACACTCCTCTACCCCCTAGGGGTCATGGGAGGAGTGGTCTGTGGTGTGGTGTTAGGAGACCGATTAGGGTTCCCAAATAAGGATTCCCAAATAAAGGATGAACCAATAATGGTGGCAGTGTTTCGTCTTTGATGCGTAAACGACGAAAGACCTAGAGCCCCTTCCAATAATGGGGGGAGGTCCAAAAGATGCCTGCATCGACGAGGTCCCGTTGGGTCCATTCTGGTGTCGACTAGGTTTTGTTTTGGAAAAATTTTAGAGGATAGATATATGATTAGAGAAAAATTCTTGTCACATACATAAAATAAAGCGAAAATAAAATAATTCTCCCTTTAAATTAATCTATGTGATCAAGCAATCAAAAAAAGGGTTTTTGTTTGTTTGTGCATGATATTAAAAATTGTAGAAGACCTTCGTCCTCACACACTCAAATGTAACTGGGCCTTGAGAAGATATCTTTTGAGTGTTGGCACAACATCCCGTAAGAGCTGGCGACGTCCCCAGTCAGCCGAAGAAAATCTACCAAGGTAAGGGTAGAGGGTCTAGCACTTGCCTACACCGTCACCTATAGGGAAAATATGCCCTAGTTTTGGTCACAAAAGTATCACCATCCCACATGAGCGTTTGAGTCTTGGGCTTCTTGGTAAGTCAACTAACAATACCGAGTATCAGCCAAGTCAGGTAGCCCTGACTGATACCTGCCCGCACTGCGTGTAAGCCTAACCCCCTCTGAAACAAGTCTCTGTCGTACTCAGGTTTTGTTTTCCATGGGATGATAGGTGGATTTGAAGCTCCCTGAATAGTAAAATTCTATGTTTCAAGATAAAGAGTGATCAAGGTGGATTATTGGATGCCTACCCCCTTGATCCTAACTTAAGCTATAAATTATTTTGTGGCCCCTGTGGGGAGAATTTAGTGAGTTTGGTTAAGTTAGTTTTATGTGCCTTTGCTGCGCTTAGTGAGTGGATGTGTGTGAGAATAAAGTGGAAAAGTACATAGTTTTAAACATGTGAATATTCAATTATCCTTTACAAAATCCCCTATTTACACTATGTTGTATTGTTCCTTGCTCGAAAGAAAAACATGTGCGGATTGTGGGCCGCTTTCTATTTTTCCTAGTTAATCTATGTGATCAACTATAGGGAGATGGCGAGTAGTGAATAGGAAGCGTTCATATGCTTACCTAGGATCATCGGAGGGTGCAAAGGTAGCAATTATTACTTGCTCTTCTATAAACAATGCAATCCTAGTTCCAAAAATCCTAGTGCAAAAATTGAACTCAACTAGAAATTTTACACTAGAAAAAAGAAATCTAGCTATGTATGCGTGGTCTTGGGCCACTTAATTTGGCTAGTTATCTAGGTGTGTTAGTACCAAAATTTGCAATTCATAAATTTTTTTCGGAATGCAAGTTATTTTTTCCCCCTACTTAAAATATGTGTGAACTTTGCAAAAATCAACTTGAAATAAAACTGACACTAAGCCTACAAAAGGCAGCTAAGAGTGAGCTTTAGCAAGCTGTGGGGTACCACAACTAGTGCTGGTAGGTGTATTAGGGGCTACCAAGAACTTTACAAGCAAGAAAAGATAGAAATATGGGAGAAATTTCTCATTTTGTATTTTGTGCAAAAGGTTGAAATAGGCACGTTGTCTGCACGCAGGTCAGCTCTAAATGCGCACCCTGTGCGTCTGTGTGAAGAAAAAGCGCGAAAATTCCTGGAAGTAAATTTTTTGGAGTTGCTCTACTTTATTCTGTCACTTGGGATGAACTAGGGACTACAAGAGAAATTAGGGGAAATTCAACGCCACTCCATAGCACAGACATAGGTCTCTGCAAAAAAGGCACAACCACATAAACTTGGTAATAAACATTAGTGGAGTCGCCAATCCTGTTGGGATGTGTTTGGTGCACGTATGCATGAAATCACACCAACTTAAGGGGTGTGGTATACCCACTTAAGTTATTGGTAATAGGTAGAAAAATAAGTGGAGTCAAGCAAGTTAGTGGAACATGTTAGAATCACAAGCATACTAGATAGAGAAATATCATGCATATATAAACTAAAAATAAAATAAAAACTAAAACAAATAAACACGAGCTCTGAAAAGAGTCAAATGAAAAAAATAATACGAACGGTGGCTCTTGGCCCCTCTTATTAAGCACTGGTAGGACTAAGAGTGAAGCTTTACCCTCTTTCCAAAGGGCCCCTAGAACATGGGTTCTAAGTCCTGATGCAAGGATGATTTTATCCCAAGCTTGCCTCAGTGCAGTATTCCTCACTCTCTACTATGGTGGAATGAACTTGTTGGATGGCTAAAAATTGAGTCCCCTCTATCTTCAGCTCTAGATCACACACTGCTGGTATTTCTTGGGAAATTTTGGCCAGCATAACAATGTGTTCACCCATTATTTATCTCATGGTGGCCTTATATAGGAGATTTCAAATCCTCCTTCCCTCCCTTGATATATTATGGATGGTGACCCAATAGAGGGGTATGATTCCTTTGTGTGCTCCAAATATTCCATTATGTGCTCACTTGATGTTTTAGGAGGTGTTGGTGGTTGTCCTTAGGTGCTTCAAGTGAGGAATCACTTTTCCTTTGCTTTGTGTGGTCCCAGAAAGCGACATTTTTCCATTCCCAGGATTGCGCGCATTTCCGACCATAAGGCGTGAAAAGACACTCTTCACGAAGGATAATGTGTGCAAAAGCATTTTAGGACTTGCTCAAATTTGATTTTTCCTCAAACCTTAGGGATTTTTAAATACTTTCCAGATTATGTAATGTCTTCCAGTGATGTGAATCCTTTTGCTTGACATTAGATAATTTCATCTTCTATTGTACGATTTTCCAATGTTCACACCCACTAATCGACATAATTCATTCATTAGAAATGCACCGCCATGATATCAGCAATCCAAAGCTTACACAACATAATGGAAGGAAGATTTCCCCCAGGCATCCTACCCCATTTTTGCAACGACATGTTGGGAGAGTTAGAAAGGCACATCTACCTAGCACAACCCATGTCCAACCTAGGTCGGCATGCGGACTATGCAACAACATCAGCCACCAGGTCAATCAGTGTAAAGAACTCATTAGGGGAGTTTTGAGGTCTAAAATGGGCCTCCTAAGGAAATTATAAAACAACAGTGGAAATAATAAATTAAGATTAGATTATAGCATCAAATTTTAGAGGGAAAAAAGAAAAAACTAATTTTTCAACTCGTATTTTCAACTTATTTCCCTATGGGTTTACTCAAATTTCGAGCGAGAACACTCGTTGGATGAAAAATTTGATTACTCATCCAAGGAGTACCCATGTTGCATACTTTCGATGGACCCTGCTACATGAAAAATTAGAAATACATGAAAAATGTGATTGTAATCACCTTTTTTCATGTATTTCTCATTTTTCATGTAGCAGGGTCGATTGAAAGTATGAAACATGGGTACTCCTTGGATGAGGAATTAAATTTTACATCCAACAAGTAGTCCCACTCAAAATTTGAGTAAAACCTTAGTGAGATAAGTTGAAAATACGAGTTGAAAAAGTAGTTTTATTATTTTATTATTTTTTAATCTTTTTACTGTTTTACTCAAAAAATGGTGAATCATTCCCCATGGTTGACATCATCATCTTGAATCCTATTGGTTCTTATAAATTTTATTTTTGTTTTACATTTTTCTTAGGAGGCCCATTTTAGACCTTAAAATTCCCCTAATGGAAGAACCTCATGAACAACTTCCTCATCGTCTCTTCCCTCCCTCAAATAAATCTCCCCAACCAGGAGAAAATCACACACTACTATTGTCAAATCTACTCAAATTTTCACCATACTATGAAATGCGAACATCTCCCCAAGATTTGTGTTGCAAGATCAGCATTAAGCTTGCACTCCCCAAAAGAGTTATACATAACCAAGCCAAAAACTGAGAAATGGCAGAAGAGGACCCTCTCCCCTATGCCTGATGCCTTCCGATCTTCCACTTAAGGGACAAAGAGTAGTGTTGGTTCCCACACAATCTACTCAGTTGGCATAGTGGTACCATGCACCAATTTCACTGGCCATAAACATGAACCAGAGGCATGCCCATTAATGGAAAATTTTAGGCACCTCTACACCAGGGATAATTTTAGGGGCGAATTTTAGCCCAAAGGCGAATTTTAAGGGATTTTCAATTTTAATGGGGCTAATTTTTTACATAAAACCCATTTTCTATAGTTTAAAAAGTTAGCCCAATAAATATTTTAAAAATAATTAATTATTAAGTATTAGCCCACCAAAAAAAAGGGCGCATAACACTGGAAAAATGAAATTCGCCCCGATTTTTTTCTTATGGAGCAAATTTCCATGGCATTCGCCTAGATTTATAGGGTTCAAATGAGGAGTTACAGTGATTCGCCCCAATTTTTTCAATGGTTAGGAGAGGTGGCTGGCCGCTGGACACCGATCTTCTTGCTGGCTGAGCCAGGGCGACCCTCTCTGGTCCGTTCGTTGTTAGGGCCCTTCCAGTTGGTATATAGTAGAGATATACAGTTCGAAAAATATGGTATTGGTGTTCTTGTGGGAGATAACAGTGTGCCAGAGCCGCGCTCGACCTCAAGCGCACGCCGGATTTACAAGTTCGCTCGACCTCAAGCGCACGCCGGATTTACAAGTTCGCTCGACGCTCTCAGAGTCCAGACAACGCCGCTTTTCGCCAGTCTGTTCAAGGGTATGCACCTTCAGTTCTATTTGTACATTGAATACGATTGTCTGAGAAGCCAAGCCCAAGAAATAGTTTCGGATGATAGATTCTCTGAGGTTTGTATGCAATGTGTTTGGGTCTCACCGTTAATCAACTATAGTGTTATCAATATGTCTCTTAAGTTTCTTTGGTTTTTGGCATGACAATGGTAGAAAGCATCTGCTGCTGAAGGTTTTTCCTGGCAGTGATAGTTTCACGGAGGATGAAACACTCTATGTCATCTTTGCTTGATTGACATAATCAGTATCAGTAGTATGGTTCGCTAGATCAAGGATGGCCTTCATTGGCATCATAATTATGATGCCAATGAAGGCCATCCTTGATCTGACAAACCATACTACTGATATTGATTATGTCAATCAAGCGAAGATGACATAGAGTGTTTCATCCTCCGTGAAACTATCACTGCCAGGAAAAACCTTCAGAAGCAGATGCTTTCTACCATTGTCATGCTAAAAACCAAAGAAACTTAAGAGACATATTGATAACACTATAGTTGATTAACGGTGAGACCCAAACACATTGCATACAAACCTCAGAGAATCTATCATCCGAAACTATTTCTTGGGCTTGGCTTCTCAGACAATCGTATTCAATGTACAAATAGAACTGAAGGTGCATACCCTTGAACAGACTGGCGAAAAGCGGCGTTGTCTGGACTCTGAGAGCGTCGAGCGAACTTGTAAATCCGACGTGCGCTTGAGGTCGAGCGAACTTGTAAATCCGGCGTGCGCTTGAGGTCGAGCGAACTTGTAAATCCGGCGTGCGCTTGAGGTCGAGCGCGGCTCTGGCACACTGTTATCTCCCACAAGAACACCAATACCATATTTTTCGAACTGTGTATCTCTGCTATATACCAACTGGAAGAGCCCTAACAACGAACGGACCAGAGAAGGTCGCCCTAGCTCAGCCAGCAAGAAGATCGGTGTCCAGCGGCCAGCCACCTCTCCTAACCATTGAAAAAATTGGGGCGAATCACTGTAACTCCTCATTTGAACCCTGTAAATCCAGGCGAATGCCATGGAAATTTGCTCCATAAGAAAAAAATCGGGGCGAATTTCATTTTTCCAGTGTTATGCGCCCTTTTTTTTGGTGGGCTAATATTTAATAATTAATTATTTTTTAAATATTTATTGGGCTAACTTTTTAAACTATAGAAAATGGGTTTTATGTAAAAAATTAGCCCCATTAAAATTGAAAATCCCTTAAAATTCGCCTTTGGGCTAAAATTCGCCCCTAAAATTATCCCTGTTTATAACCCAAAAGGAAGCACTCGATAGGCAAAAGTCCCCCATGGACAGGTAAATATGGTCTTATCTTGATCTTCAGGTGCTACCTGAATTTGATTATAGCCACTAAAACCATCCAAAAATGAAAAGTACTTTTTGCCTGCTAATGTATCTAATACCTGATCGATAAAGAGCAAAGGAAAGTGATCCTTCAAAGTTGCTTTGTTCAATTCCCTGTAATCAATGCATACCCTCCATTTACCATTCTTTTTAGGTACTATAACCAAAGGAGAAACCCATCGGCTATATGAAATTGGATAAATGAAGTTTACATTGAGTAGTTTTTGGAGCTCTTCTTTCACTATCTCCCTAAGGTTTGGATTCATCCTTCTCTGAGGTTGTCTGATTGGTCTACTATTTTCCTCAATATAGATATGATGGATGCCAGTCTTAGGATCAATACCTTTCATATCAGTATACTCCCATGCAAATGCAGTAGAATGTTTTTGCAAGATTTTGTTTAGTTCTTCCTGTTGTGACTTTTCCAAATTTTTGTTGATATTCAATGTTTTTCCTGGAAAAATCTCAATGGTAGAACTACCGAACTCTTCCATAGAGTAAAGAGACATTTATCTTGATGATAAATATTCAATGTTAGATTCCAACTGAAATTGTGTGGGGTCATATTCTGAAGATGTCTCAAAATTTTCTAATGTGTTCAGAATTTGACTATCCTCATTGATTTCAGAAATGGTAAAGACAGGTTGTATAGTGTCCTCATCATCAACCCATTCATTGTCTCCTACTTCTGTGATTGCTTTTGCTGGAGGATACAAATTGAATTTCTTTGTCGAATTACCATTAGAAATGCACATATCCCCAGATCTACAACTAATGAAAGCATCAGCTGTGGCTAGCCAAGGTCTTCCTAAGATAAGTGGGTGCCCTCCTAGATTACTCTTGGGAGTCAAAATCATAAAATCTACTGGATATTCCCAAGAATCTAAGGAGAGTGAAATATCTTCTAATACACCATCTGGTTTGATAATTGATCGATCTGCAAGTTGCAGTAAAGTAGGTGTAAAAAGAAGATTAGGAAGTTTTAGCTGTTCCATAGTTTGTCTACTCATAATGTTGATAGCAGCCCCTAAGTCAATCAATGTGTTTGGAATTTCTATCCCATTTATATGTGTCTTGACAATTGGACTACCTGGATCTACATACTTCTGCATGGTAATTTTTCCCATCATGATATCTACAATTTTTCCTACCAAGTGGATTCTTCTTGTATCTCTTAGTTTCCTTCCTGGTCTTTTGAGACTCAACTCCTTTATTGTTTTTTCTAGAATAGGAATCTCTCTAATGGCTTGTAGCAAGGGAATATTGATACAAACATTCTTTAATTCATCTAGAAAATCATAGTTAGGCAACAAGATTTGTTTTTCCACCCCTTTATCAATTTGTAATCTTTCAGGAAAAGGCGGTGTGGATGAAGATGCAGGTTGCTCAACTATAGGAGTTGTGGGTGTTAAATTTTCTTTTTCTTTTTGAATGTTTGAGTTTTGAAGAGATGCTTCCTCAGAACTTTTATTGGCTTTAAGAGAGTCCTCCTTAGAGGTATCTTGCTCTTGGACATCTATAGAAGGTTTTCTAAAACTCTACTAGATTTGAGTTGTACATCATTGAGAGGAACAATCATATAGGTAGGAAATTGTTGTCCTTCTATCATGTAAGTATTCTGAGGATTTTTATTGTTAGGATTTGGCAATGGCTGAGATGGAAGTTGATTTGTCTTTTGTTGGAATGGAAGCGTGAGTTGAGGATTTGGATTTTTTTGAGAAGGTTGTTGTTATGGAAATGTAAATGAAAGTTGTAGATTTGGGTTTGGAAGTTGTGGAGCTTGTTGATTTTGAAAATATGGAGGATATTGATAAAATTGAGCAAATCTCCCATAAGGATTTTGCATACCTTGTACCCATGATTGATATGAATTTTGAGGTTGGGGCCAAGGTTGTTGCCAAGGATTCCAAATTGGTGGGGGTTGAAAATTCATAGGGTTGTTAAACCCTTGAGTTTGTTGCCCCTGCCAAGGTCTTCTTGCAACAAAACAGAGAGATTATACTGAATTTGGATCTTCTTGAAAGACAACTTTGAGTCCAGGAATTGAAGGACAATCCTTGGTCTCATGATTCTCTGAGCAAATCATACATGTTTCTATAACTTTTGCATCCAAGGGACATTCCCTTAAAGCATGTTTCTTCCTACATTTCGGACAAAAGATGGCTAGAGCATCAGTTTCTGCTTTCTGCTTGTTTTGAATTTTAAGGGTGTCTAGTTGTTCACTAAGGCTCCCTAAGATATCAGTTTTGAATTCATAAAGCATATTGCCAATCTCTGCCCTACTTACTGATCCAGTTGCAGATTTGTTTGCCCTGATAAGAGAAGGATCTCTAGGTCCTTTTCCCGTTTTAGATTTTCCCCTTGAGAGATGGATACATAGTTTTGTTATGTCATGAAGTCGAAGTTGAGAAATGTCTCCTTTCCCCATCATGTTTAAAATATCTATCCATTCATCTCTAATGGCTTTTAATAGAAGGGCTTTCAAAGTTTCCTCATCTAAGTTGCTCATCTTTGCTCTTTTTAAGTTGTATTGAAATCTTTCAAGTAAATCCTCCAAATTTTCATCTTCTTTTTGCACCATTTTGAATACCTCATCCTTGTGATTGGTGGGCATGCAATAGTCCAGGTATGTATCCAAAAATGTTTGTTTCATATCATTCCAAGTCCTAATAGATTGGGTGACTAATCCCATGAACCATTTCAAAGCGGCTCCCTTCAATGTTGAAGGAAACAGTTTGAGTTTTTAAGAGTCTTCCATATAGTCATAGGTTCGGCACACGACTTCAAACTCAAACAGAAATGTTTCAGGATCCTCACTTCGCAATCCATAAAAGTTGGGGAGGATAGATGGTGAGATTTTTTTCATCGTTGTATGAGTTTCCTCATCAACTATAGGGAATCCAAACGAGTTGTCTCCTTCCCTATTACCTCCACCTCCACCATTGTTGCCTCCATTATTTCCTCCTCCTCTACCTCTACCTCTACCTCCGAATCCATCTACTACTTCCTCTGTCATGATAGTTTCTTCAGAGTCCTCAGAGTACTCTTCTATCAAGGGAGGATGAGAGGGATTTTCTTCCTTTTCTTCTTCAGGTGATTCTATTTCTTTAATTACAATATACTCTCCTGTAGAAGTAAAGAAAGGGTCTTCTTCTAAATGAGATTTGGTAGATGGTGTAGGAGAATCCTCTAATTCAGCTGCTCCTTGAATTTCAAGAATCTTAAGGCTAGGGGTAGATGGTGGTGAATCTTGTCTATGCCTTGAAGAAGATGGAGTTGTGAAAATCGAACTCTTGGCTCTAGCTATAAACCTTCCCCTAGAATCTCTTGCTCTATGCATGTCATTTTTTATTTTATTTTTTAAGTTGGGCTAATAATTCTCTTTCTGATCTTCTAGGTCACACTAGGTGCAAGAAGAGAGCATACTTAAGAAATTATTGAACCAATAACTCTCTTTTCTGATCCTCCAGATCACACTAGGAGCAAGAGGAGAGCATACTTCAAGAAGTTATCAATTTTTCCCTTCTTTTTATTGTTTTTTTTAAAAAGAAATTGGCTACCTAGTTACACTTCCCCGGCAACGACGCCAAAATGTTTGGTCAATTTAGTGTGTCCTAAATTGCTACATTAATTTGTCAATCCGGGATTCGTAAGCTGACAAAGTGTGGTGCACTATATGTGCAAGATAACCTATCTCTTACTTTTTTGTCGTTTTTGGGTTTTTTATTTATCTTGGGGGTTTTATTTTGGTTGGTTTCTTAATGTGAGATGGAAATTCTAAAAGACAAGTATGGATATAAATGTTCAAGGCAATGATGTCCTTTATAATGATTTCCCAAACTTCAAACTTCAAAAGGATTTTAAAACATGCAATGACAAAATTAATTCCTAAAAGAAAATGAAAATGTGCCACTATACTAGTCAAACAAACATTGAACTATTGATCATGAAACCCATTACCCTTGCTGCTGTCTAAATACAAAAGAAACTGTGCTCAAAGAAATCCAAGAATTGCAAGCAAAGTAAAGCTAAAATCAAATTACATCAACTCATATTCTGACCCCTCACCATTAGTCTCGCTATGGCTTTCGGAGGTAATCATAAACAACTTGAGCAATTTGATATCTAATTTGTAGAAAAAATAAACTAATATCGAATTACACACTCATACTTCAATCCCTCACCATTAGTCTCGCTATGGCTTTCGGAGGTAACTGATAATGACATGAGCAATTTAATATCTAACTTGCAGAAAAATAAACTAATATCAAACTACACACTCATACTTCAATCCCTCACCATTAGTCTCGCTATGGTTTTCGGAGGTAATTGATAATGACATGAGTAATTTAATATCCAATCTAACTAATAAAGAAAATGTACAAAACTGAAATAAATAAAATAGTGTTGGAATTAAAAGCTAAGAAAAATAAATCAGCAGAAGGACAAGACTGATTCCATGTCATTAGTCATTGTAAAACTATGTGCAAATGCCCGGGCTGCCTACTGTAATATGGAACAAAGACACTGATCAGTTAACAGCAGTATAAAGCATGAAAAATTATGGACAAAAATAAAACGTTAATACCATAAGAGATGTAATATATACATGTGAATAACTATGGCATAATGAACGTAAGGAAATAAAGCATGAAACTATACAGTAATAAACAAATCCTCGGCGTGTGCAGGGGCCCTCTGCACAATCCTCGGGCAACAACTATCAACCACGAATTATGCTTATGAACAGAGTCTTCTCATGTATTCAAAAAGCAGTCATAACAAGGAAATAATGTCATGGCACAGTGGGCTTTCTTTTCAGCAAAATTACATTACAGAAGCTAAAACTATGTGTATGAGAACGCATTATTTATAACAGAGGATGACATAACTACTTTCCTACAACCTGCGCTGATAAAAGACATGTGAACAACCACGTCCAGAAATCTAGCATTATGGCTGCCGTGAAGATTAAATCTATGGAGGGTGGCCGTTGGATTCGGCTTATGGAGCAGTTCACAGGTGTTGATATGTCCCCTGAGATTTAGGAACGGCCACGCAAGTCTTCACATGGTGAAAAACGGAGTTCTGTCACCATAGGACTCTTAGGTTGACCACCGCTTGACTACCTTTGACCACGACCTTCTTTGGTGAATTCGACTGAGCCAATAGGACTCGGTCCATATCCATGTCATTTCCAACTTGCCCATGTGGCTTGATTTGCCTGAAGACACCTGCAATATAGACTTTAACAAAATGGCTGCGGAAAGTTGAAGCAGCTGCGGAAAGTGACAAGATTCCACAGCTCAATGAACAAAAATCTAATTCAAACAGCAGACACAAAAAATAGTTAAAAACCACTTTAAATGCTCTTTTATGATTAATATGCAATGATTTTGATGACTTAGGAGGTCCAGGTAAATGGAAAAAGTCTAGAAAGGTGTATAGGAAAGATGCAAGTTTGGGACTCAACATGTAGATTAGTATATCATCAAAAAATACTAACATAATTTTTCTAAGGAAGGGTTTGAAAATGGAATTCATCAACCCTTGAAATGTAGAAGGTGCATTGGTAAGGCCAAAAGGCATGACCAAAAATTCATATTGACCCTCATGAGTTTGAAATGATGTTTTTGGAATATCTTCAGGCTTCATTCTAATTTGATGATATCCTGAACGAAGTTCCAACTTGGTAAAATAAATTACTCCATGTAATTCATCCAATAATTCCTCAATCACATGAATGGGAAATTTATCTTTAATAATGAGATTATAAGCTCCCTATAATCCGGACACATGCGCCATGATCCATCCTTCTTGTGCACTAATACTACTGGACTAGAGAAAGAACTTTGGCTTGGTTGAATTATACCAGCCTCTAACATTTCTGCAATCATACATTGAATTTCGATCTTTTGGACTCAAGGATATCTGTAAGGCCTAATGTTTGGAGGAACACTTCTTGGAATCAAATGAATAACATGATCATGGTCACAAATAGTTGGGAGTCTTTTGGGAGTTTCAAACACCTTGGAACGATTGTCCAAGAATTTTTGGAGATATGGAGAAATAGATGATTTTGATGTTGGAACTTCTAGTGAGCATAATTGTGCAATTACGCCTCATTGTTATTTTTCAAAATTTTTGTCATGACATTAAATCTTATTATCTTTCCCGGATTCCCTGTGATACCTCATAATTCAAATCCCTTTCCTTCTGAACAAAAATTCAAGAAAAGTTCTTGAAAATTAAAGTTATCGCCCCCAAATATTGTAACCATTGTACTCCTAGTACAACATCAACACCTCCCATTGGAATGGAAAGCATTGGAATATTCAATACATATAACTCCATGGTTAGCTTGATATTATGGCATTTTCCAGAGCAATTTATATTTCCTCCATTTGCAACCATCATCTGACATTCTGGTGCTGGGTATAAGAAATAATTCAATTTCTTGGCTACCTTACAACAAATAAAATTATGGGTATTACCAGAGTCAATCAAAACTATTACCTTTTTCTTCTTGATATGTCCTTCTATCTTGAGTGTTTGAGGAGTGGTAATTCCTGCCAATGCATTATAGGATATGGTTGGACTCATTTATTCTTTCTCTAGGGTTGGTTCCTGCTGTATATCCTCTTCTTTTGAAGTTTCTTGTTCATTTTCTTCCTCCTATTCACAATCGATGTAAAATAATTTTTTCTCAGCACACTTATGACCTTTAGTGTATTACCTATCACAACTGTAGCAAAGCCCTTTTTCTCTTTTTTCTTCCAATTGTTGTGGTGTCAAACTTGTAGGTTGTGGAAGTTTAGGAGTAACAACACTTCCATCTTTATAGATGTGAGTGGTAGGCTTCCTTGTCGCCATAATTTTACATTCAATTTTCTTACCAAACTGAATGACTTCTCCAATGAATTAGTTTCCCAAAGATGAACCTTATGTTGGATGTTATCCTTTAAATTTCCTATGAAGACATCAATATTGTGTTCCTCTAGAATATCAACTACCCTTATATTCATTTTTTGGAAGTCCTTAATGTGCTCCACCATTGAACCCTTTTGTTTGAGATTTATCAATTGGCTAAAGAAAGTATTTCTCTTTGTATATTCATAATGTGCTATCACTTTCTCCATAAAAATTGACTAAGTGACAATTTTTTTACGAGAGCAAAGCCGTCGATACCATACAAATGTATTTTGTTCTAAATGTAAAGTTGCAATGCATATCTTTTGTGTGTTTTGCACATTATGGAGATCAAAATTTCTCCATCTGTAGTATCCATGTAACGGGATCCTTGCCATCAAACTTCCTCATATCCATCCATCTTAGCTTCCACACCTTTCTTCTAAACTTCCATTTCATTTTTTGATGCTCTTTAGTAGAGCGAAATTTTGTGCACTTGCTCTTGTAATTTTGATATATCATGTTTCACTTCTTCCTCTTCATGAGTCATAGTAGAGTATTATGAGGGCTTAATGGGTGTTGAATTATTTTTAGGGGGCATTTTAGAACTTAATATTGATATCTATGCTTCAATATGCCCTTGGAATCACTTCAAACTAATTTTTCAAACAAGACTTATGCAATTTGAAAAAAAAAATACACACATTTTTCTTGCTTTTGAGAAGCTAGATATTGAAACTTAATTATCTCTGTGATTTTAGATCTTCAATATCTGAAATTTGGTTATGTAGTAGCCCTATGAATATTCTTTCGAATGCCACAAGTCTGACCTGATTTAGATTCTTCAAGAAAAAATTATGCCCAATCTCCCACAATGGCCTAATTATGGACTAGTTCATTAGAGCGAACTTGTACGGTGTGCCACGTGTCAGTGCTTCCTCCTTCGACTCTGAAATTTATACATAGGAAACTAAAGTCCACGTACCTTCGGCTACGTTTTACAAAATTCCAATCCGATGCTCAGAGAGGGAGTTATGACGATTTTCCCAAGGTCACCTCTTTTAGATGAAATTCGAGAGCCTGCAAAACCCTAAATTCCATAGATCATATCTCCGAAAATGTTGCAAAAAAAGATCTTGAATTTTTACACAAAGTTCCTCAGGATTTCGGCTTCTCGTGGTAAAAATTTAAGCTTCTGAACCTTCGTAGAAAACAATTTATAGCGAAAATTCCACGATGACTTGTTTGGAGCAGTGAAACCCTAGAATCCAAAGCCTCTGATACCAAATGTTATGAAGCTAACTCCAAAAATAGAGAAAAGAGATATCAAGGCTGTTGGTATCTTGTGTTTTGATAGATTGGCTAACCAAAAGACAAGGCAACATCAGAACCAATCTTTAGATTTCCAAGATCTAGTCCTCCTGTTCTCAGAGAGGGATCTCTCAAATTATTTATTTGCAAAGGTATATCTTGTTTTCTTTTAAGTATTGATTTTAGACTAGTTATTAGGTGCAAGTGTTTGTTTGTTTGTTGGTTGAATTGGCACAGTAGAGCATGAAAGGTCTAGGTAGTATAGATAGAAAGAAGAAGTGTCAAATTCATTGGGCAATGGAGTCAAGAAGAGGTTTATGAAAAACTTATTAATGGATATGGGATATTAAAGGGCAAATCTAACTTGGCCATAGGATCCTTTAGTTTTTGTGAATGAGATGGAAATCAATGATTTGAAAAGATAAAATAAATTCTCAACAAAGGGAACTTGAAAACATAACTTGAACAATAAAGAGGTATTTAATAGATAGGGCTAACCATGAATTCTACAAACCAAAATTTAAGCAAATGATGACTTCAAGACAAATTTTAAAATGAAATCTAATATTTGGGAGCACATCCTATTTCCTCAAAGATTTTATTTCAAAGGACTTAGAAAACATAAAAGATTCACTGATAATTGTAGTCATAGAAGAGGGAACACATAACACATCTATGATCACAACTATAAATACCTTTAAAATAATTGTTCGAGCAGGGACAAAGGGTATGATTGGAAAAGACCTCCTTGGCTAACTGTAAACAATGATGCTTCAAAAAGAGACTTCAAAAACAACTTTCAAGTGGCAACAGACAAGTAGGGAAAACCATAAATCATGCTGAAACCAACTATTTGAACTATTAGAGAAATAAACAAGCATGAGGAATAAAGAGAAAGATTAAAGACTCTAAAATACATCAGCAGAAGAAAACATAAAACAATGAAGGATAAACAGGTCTAAGGTGTTTCCAGGAGTCATGTCTTAGCCTAAAATTTTCATCCTACTGTAGTAAGCATTAATGAAACATAATGAAAACAGGAAAAACAACAGAGAGTTCAGAATACATCACCAACAACCAAGCTCAGGGATCCAATGATAGAGCCTTCTCAAGAACAAGCATGTCAAAACACCATCAAGCTTCCAATACTTCAATTTCTTCCTCAACTTCAAATAGACTATGTATTATTTCAGAGAGTTTCAGTATTACAACTAGTGACCAACCAACAACTTCTCATCTTCTTCAGAAGTATTTATAGAAGAAATGAGGAGGTGGAAGAGTTTTAGGATTGAAGTGTAATTAATTCTACACTAAATGCAACTCCTAGCCTTGAAAACCATGCAAGGTATAAGGCAGGAAAGCATTGAATTACAACTCTGCTTCATTTATTCTGTTTCTGTGTTTTTAGGCTTAATGGGTAAAAAGATTGATTTTAAGGCCTATTTTTCTTTTATAATAACTTTACTGACAATTTGAAATATATTCCTTTGTTTGAAATAACTGTTTAGCTGTCTTTATGGAAATATCTTCTCTTTAGGCAATAAATATGCCTTCTTTTGATTTATGAAAGCTGCAGGTGGCTCTTTGGGTAGCTGAAGAGGATAAATAGCCTCTGATGTGGCAGTGGAGGCCTCCTTTGCTGATATTTTCCTCTGTTTTACCTTAAAACACCTTAATCTGTTCTTTATCTGTGTTTTAGGCTTAATTAGGCCTTGATCTTAGTCTTCGGGTCTTCATTCTCTGATATTGGCTTTGTTTCTTTAATCCTGAGGATTAAAACTATGATCTTCAATCTTTGGCCCTAATTAATCCCTCTTTAACCTTGATTCTTCATTACTGATACACTTTGTCACTTGTTTACAGTGGCATAACTGATATTAGGCAGTGGAGGGTTTCTGAGATCGAGGATCATGCTCCAGATGATTCAAACATATATTTTAAGCCCTGCAGCTCCTTCTTCCTTTGGTTTTAAGCCACACAATCGTCATTCTGGGCCTAAAATGTCGTTGGACTATGACTGTGGAAATAAACAGGGAAACCACCATTAAATCCTGCAAAAAAATCAACAAATCGATTAAGAAATCCTGCGAAAATGGTTCAACTGCATTCAGAGGTTCGACGGAAGAGGTTTGGAGCTGTGAGAAATGGGTAAATGCAGTGGTAAAAGCGAGAAAATCCTGGCAAAACAAGTTAACCAGGTGCAAATGAGGTTTGAGTGGGAGGTTGAATCGAGGCCGTTGGATTAGAATATCCAACAGTCGAGATCACTCGGTGAAACGCTTGGGAGAAAAGATTGGAGGTCAAACGAAATGGGGTGAGATTAAGTCAGGGCCGTTGGATTAAAATGATGAACGGTGGAGATCAACTGATGAAGTATTTCAGAGAATGGATGGAGGGAAAATGAAATGGGATCGGGATATAACGTGGGCTGTTGGATTAAAACAATCGACAACCTAGATTGTTTGCTGGAGTGTTTGGGAGGATAGATGAGAGGGAAACGAGTTGAAAATGTGAAATAACATAAGTCGTTCGATTGGAATAACGAACTTTGGAGATTGCTCGATCAAGTCTTTCGGGAGGACAGAGGGATGCAAATGGCTTGGGGTCGCACTGTAATGTGAGTCGTCTGATCTTAAAAATCAACGGCCATGATTAAAATATGAAAATGAGTCTTGCGGAGGATGGTGGTAAAGCAGAAAACTGGAATGGTTTTCGTGTGGCATTGGAGCGGTTTTGAATTTCGGCCAAAAAAACGTGATACAGTACGCCTGCTGACACCTGTCCCCCTCAATACTACCCATTTCACGTTTTTTTCGGTGTTAAGTCATGGGTGCAAAAAAAATGTGAAACACAGTTTGAGTCGTCGGATGGGGGGCAGCAGATCCAATGTTGCGGATCACACGCGATGGAGGGAAAGTTGCACAAGCGGAGAAAGTAGTGGGGTCCACATTTATTTTGTCGTGTAGCGGGCGCGATGGGTGAGTTTGGATGGTCCAGAAAAAGATCTTGGCCATCGGATATTTCTGATGAACGGCTGAGATTTGAAGATGAGCGGGTTATTTGAAAGGTGAAAAGGTAAGGCAGGGGATCGGGTAGCTCAGGGCCGTTGATCTGTAGAGATCAATGGTATGAATCTTGTCCAAATTTGCAATGTCGGAGTAATGAACAAATAAAGGAGAAAAGGGGTTTTGTGTGGGGTTTAATCCTGATCATGGGATTTTTTGAAATGAACGATTTGGATCAAAAGGAAGGGCGGATGTATGGATGGAGGAAAAGTAAGGCGGGGTGAATGAAAAGGATGAATGGGGCCCGACGACTGTTGATCTGTAGAAATCAACGGTCTGCATTTGTTTTTAAAATTTAAACGTCGGGAAACAAAATACAAGGAAATAAGGGTTTGGGAAATGGTTTTAAGCCTTTTAGCCCCTGATTGCGGGGCTAGGGCATATGGAGGTCAGGAGGTTAAAGGAAATAAGCCCTCGGGGGCTTAAAAAACCTTATAGTGCAGAAAGGGTGATTTTAGGCCAAAAAACAGGGTTTTTAAGCCAAACTGAGGGTTCCGATAGAGGAGATAGGGGTTTTTAAACCAAATGAAAGGGGATCAAATGGTTTTAAAAGGATCTTTGGAATGATTTAGAGGTTAGATGAAGGGTTTTTTAGGGATTTTGTGAGGGGAAAAATGGGTGAAAGTGGATTTGTTTTTGAGTGAAAGGAGGAGTAAAATGATGGAAAATGAGGTTTCATAAGCAGTTATTCTCTTGGTAAATAGCAGGTTTTTTAGGATAAAAGGGAAACAACAGTGAAGATTAACTCAAAGAGTAATAATCATCATAAAAACTTTAAAGGATGATAAGTTTTCAACGGGAACTATCTCTTGAAGTTTTGAAGACAAAGTCTAGCCACTATTGTGTATGACAAAATTTATGGGTGGCTAACAGTGGCTCCATTTGGGGAGGAAAGATGGTCTTTTAGGTGTCCAGAACCCCAGATGTAAATATTTGTCTTTCATTAGACCAGTGCCTTAATCCAATGGGCAGCAACCTTTCTTTTCTTTTGGTTGACCTTTCTCTGATTTGATGATCTCTGCAACAATTTGAAACAATGGGATTCTATCAAAACAACAGCTCTACCTACCCATTTCTAATGATCCTAACATTTTTTTTTTCTTCTTTCAGAGTGCATTTGGACTAAAAAACTCTCTTTATCAACATTTTATTCTTTTGAAAAACAAGAAACTAATCTAAGTCTAATCTTATTCCTCCATGAGTTCAGATTAAGCAGTTAAACTCATAAGTTTCTCTACCTAGCTACTATCTATCAGGATTAGACTGTCTGACAGATTTTTATTCTCTAATTCTAAAACAAAAATTTAAAAGCAGCCAAGCCAGGATTAAACAGTCTAACTTGTTGCTGATCTATGGCATAAAAACAAGCTACACATAGACTAAAATTTGCAGAAAATTAAAACAAAATTGTGAAGGCTTAAGATTTGAAAATTTAAGAACATCCTTCATTTTTCTTCAGCTCTAGATTTGATTTTGTTTGAGCTATATTTCTCTCTTTTTGGTCCAAGTTTTGAGCATATTTGAACTAGTTCTTCATCAGTCTCATAGGTTCAGGATTTGAGCTTGTTTGAACCTTTTTTCTATCCGAATATACCTTATTGATAAGCCAAGATTATGCTGTTTGGATGATCTAATTCACTAACCTATCAGCAGTAAATTGAAAAGGTAATTAGTCATGATTAGGATGTATGACTAACTAGAAGTGTGTTTTTAGGAGTGGCATTTGAGCTTGCACACTTTCAGACTTTGTTTCTCTTTTTTGGTATGGGGTTGTACTTTTCTTATTTTCCAATCTGCCCTCTTTTCTTTTCTATTGTTTTTGTATTTTTATTTTTCTAACTTTGAATCCAATGTTCAGACTATGATATTTACAATGGAAAGTAAAGAAAATTGAAACTCATGACTCTTGGCAAAAGTAATGCTTGAGCATCCTACCATTGATAGGACCTCCATATAGATCTTCTCCATTCAATTCTTTCAGGAAAAATGCATTATGACCCCTTTCAGCATGAATAACATAGGGTCATTTCCACAAGTTCTCAAACTTTCCATGTTTTCCCTTCTCTTCCCTTCTTGAATCCCACTTAAGAACAACATTTCCAACTTGGAAATTATTTTCCTTAGTCCTTTTATCAAACAGTTTCTTGGTATTTTCTTGAACTAGTTGTGTTATTTCATAGACTTCTTCTCTGGACTGCTGTAAATGAATTGTTTGGTTGATTCTTCTCTGCATATCATTCTCTTCAATTTTCACTTCTTGAAGGAGTTTCATGACTGGAACTCCTAATGATGTTGGGAAGACTACATCCATACCATAAACTAGCTGATAGGGGGACATATTTATTGAATTCTTTGTAGTTAATCTATCAGCCCATAAGGCATGAACCAGTTTACTGTGCTATGATTTTTGATTCTGCCCCAACAAATTATTGATGATATTGATGAGGCTTTTATTGGAGGATTTAAATAATCCATTCCCTTGGGGATAATAGATAGTAGAATGGCCCAAGGTGATGTGGTATTTGTGACAGAAATCAACCATTCTTTTAGACTTGAAGGCAACAGCATTGTCTTTTATGATTTTCTAGGAGAAACAAATCTGGATAGGATATTTGTTTCAAGGAACTTGATAATGACAGAGTCAGTAGCATTCCTAGAGGGTATAGCTTCTATCCACTTGGTAAAGTAGTCAGTGGCAGTGAGGATCCACTTATGTTGGGCTGATGAAGATGGGTGAATTTCCCCAATGAAGTCCAAGCCCCATTGTTGAAAGGGTGCCTCAACACTGATAGGATGCAAAGGTAAGGGAAGGAGTTTCCTTTTTCCATCGAAATTTGACACTTATGGCAAGACATGAATAAATTTAGAGTGTCTGGGAAAAGGGTGGGCCAATAGTGACTAGATCTGAGGATTTTGTTTGTTGTGGTCTTCCAGTAGAGGTGTCCTCCACATTATCCTTCATGCAACTCATGCATGATTTTTCCTGCATCATCTTCAAGTAAACATTTAAGCAAAGTTCCAAGAGCATTTTTCCAATATAATACCCCATCTAATATGCAATAATTCAAAGCCTTCTGTTTCAAAAATCTAGCTTTAGTTTTAGATAAAGAAGGAGGGGTATTTAGATATAAAAGCACATAAATGATGTCAACATACCAAGGAGAATTCAAAAATGTTTCTTCAATGAAAGGAGTAGTGAATTCTTCTATTTCTTCCAACACATCCACCATATTCATATCTAATGCTTGGAAGTTTGACTCGGCCATGAGTTTTGCCAATCCTTGACCTTTAATCAGTTTGGTGGGCCTGATTTCTAAGTCATATTCAAGAACAGTAGCAATCCATTTTCCCCTTTTACCATCAGGGTCTTGACTTAGAATATCCTTGAGAACAGTATGTGGAACAAAAAAAATTATGTGAGAGTGTAAAATGTAGATTCTAAAGTCTTTTAATGCTTTCACTAATGCTAAGGCTTTCTTCTCCATGATGTTATATTTGAGAGGAGCATCTCTTAAGGCCCTACTAGAAAAGGATATTGGTTGTTCTTGCCCCAAGTCATTCTTTTGAAGTAAAATTGTAGCTATTGTATGTTCAGATGCAAAAGAAAAGATATAAAAGTCTTTGGTGAAATCTGGACTAATCAAGACTGGTGTTTGAGTGAGAGCTTGTTTAACTAGTTCAAATGATTGTTTAGCTTGTGTAGTCCATTTCACACCTACCTCTTTCTTAAGCATGTTTGTAATGTCTCTTAATAGCTCAACAAGGTTGGGGATAAACCTCCTCAAAAAAATTAATCTTTCCAATGAAAGACTGTAATTCTTTGAGGCTTATTGGATGGCTGATTTTCAATATGCCATCTATCCTTTTAGGGTCTACTTTGATTCCCTCTTCTGAAATTATGTGACCAAGAAGCTTGCCTTCTTGGAGACCAAAGAGTGTCTTTTTGGGGTTCAAAGATAAGCCAAATATCCTGCATTTCTCAAAAACTTTTCTCAAGTGAATCAAATGCTCTTCATCAGTTTTTGAGAAAACAGTTATGTCATCAAGGTAAATGATTATAAAATAGCCAATGTCTTTTGAGAAGGCTATGTCCATGGCCCTTTGGAAGGTGGCCCCTGCATTCACCAAACCAAATGGCATTTTGACATACATAAAGGTGCCCCAAGGTGTAGTAAAAGCAGTTTTGTGTTGATCACTTGGGAGCACTAACACCTAATTGTAACCTGAGAACCCATCCAACAGTGATATCATTTTTGACCCAGGTACCCTTTGAAGTATATGGTCCATCTTGGGAAAGGGGTAGTTTTCTTTTAGAGAGGCTCTATTTAAATTTCTAAAGTCAATGCAGAGCCTGATTTCCCCTGTCTTCTTTCTAACAGAAATTAAGTTTGACACCCACTCTGAATATCTAATGGGTACTATAATCCCAGCATCATACATCTTTTCAATTTCTTTCTTAACTAAAGGCAATAAAACAGGGTTTATCCTCCTTAGTTTTTTCTTGAAAGGTTTCTAATTTTCCTTAAGAGGAATTTTGCGCTGAATGATGCTAGTGTCATAAGATTTCAGATCTTTGTATCTCCAAGCAAACACGTCTCTAAATTCTTTGAATAGCTCTATGTATTGCAATTTTATGTGAGCTGGGAGAGTGCTGGACAGTTTGATCATTTTGGGTTCTGCTAGGCTGCCTATGTTATGTTCTCCTACATCTGTTTCCACAGGCTCCATTCTTGGTTCTTTGACTACATCATTAAAATAAAAAAGATGTTGTAAAGGTGTGATACCTCTTGGAATTGTATCATTATTGCATTGTAAAACTTCCAAGTCTTTCTGGTCTGCGTTGTCAATCAATTCTGCTTCAAAAAGATTTTCACAGTGATTTATATCAGTAGAATATGTTATTTTTGTTTCTGGGATTTGTTCATTATCCAAACAATTTTCTTCATGGCTGTTTTCTAATGCTGGTATGGCAAAATCATTTTCTGATTTTAGGAAATCATCTATGTGTTTGTCAGAGTCAAGTACTTGCCAGTGGTCCTCATTTTCAGGCACTGCAAGCCTGTTTTTGACCTTTATGTTGAGATGTTCATTTATCTGAGGTACTTGGCAATTGCTGGCATTGAAGGCAAGTTCATTTTCTAGATGATTTTGTGCTCTTGGAATGAAAACGAGTTCATATTTTTCAAAGGTCTTTAATAAATGAAGAGCAGCATTTCGATATTCTCTAAGTCTTGGGTTTTTAGCTGATTATTCTCCTTTGATTTGTCTTATGATAAGTTCAGAATCTCCTAGGATTGATATTTTCTGGGCTTCTAATTGTTTAAGCAACTGTAAGCCAAGGAGAAGGGCTTCATATTCAGCAATATTGTTTGTGCATGGAAAATCTAGTTTATATGAATAACTCTGATTTGTATTTTGAATCCATACACCTACCCCTGCACTTGTTTTATGACAAGATCCATCAAATTTTATTGTCCAAAGTATATTTGCGTCATTTTCATTTTCTTGTTGCTGTTGATTGCCAACTTTTTGTATCTGGTTTGAGGGAAGTTCTGATTGTTCTAGTAAACTAATTTCCTCTTTGTTTTCCTTTTCTTGTTGAGTGATTTGGTCTTCATTGTACAAGATAAAGGAATCTAGACTTGATTGAATGGAATAGATTTGAGAGTTTTTTGGTTTATCTATGTTGCTCAACACATATTTCATGTGGGATTCCTTGTATAATCTTCTGTTTTGGTTAAAAACTGGGATGATGGCATAAGACATGTCCATTTGAAGGCTTCCCTGAAGTTTGGATCCCATGATCTTGATAAAAGCATGCCATACTTTGGGGGAATGTCAGCTACTACTATGTCCATTACTAGACTCTTAGCAAGGATTTGAGATAAGTTAACACATAAATCTTTGATTAAACCCAAGCATTTGACTCTGCTTGAATTAAAGGAATACAAATCCTCAAATCCATTACTAATTTGGGCATAAGATTATGTGAAGCTCCAGAGTCTAACATTGCATTATGTAATATCTTATCATGTATATTCAAACTGACATAGAAGGGAGGGACAGCTCCTTATTGGTATTTTCCTTCAACTTCTGGACCAAACAACAACTCAGGTTTGTCATTTGTCAAGTTTAAAGTCTCAGTATCACTTCCTAAGTTCAAAGCTTTCAAAACTTGGTTTTTGTACACTTCTTGGGTTACTAGTTCAGCTAGAGGTATGATAATTTTTATCTTTGCAATCTCTCCTTCAAGGTTGAAAGGAACTATGGATTTTGTCATATTTACATTTGTTTTTTCAATCGAATTCCTTTTAGCAATTTTGATTTGCTGAACTTTGTTTGGACTGCTATTTGGGACAATTTTGTTGGGTCCATTAGCTGAAGTGCTAGGGATGCTTTGCTCAACAATTGGATGGCTGCTCTTCTCTTTGTTTAAATCTGTTTTCTTAGTCAAAATGTTGGGTTTCTCTGCTGTCTTTTTAGGCTGATTTTCTGCATCTTTCTTAACAGCAGTACTAGTGTTTTTATCTTTTGAATTATCTATGTTCCCTTTGCTCCTAATATCATATTGTTTGTGCACCTCCATGATTTCATTTTCAAACCCCAATCTATAATCATCAGAATCCTCATAGGTGTTTTCATTTTGATCTGAGGAGAAGAAAACTTGTTCTTATTCAGTGAGGAAAACATCATCACACTGTCTGATCCAATCAAGTTTACATGATCTTCTCCCAACCTTTCAATCTCCCTTTCTTCCTCTTGATCTACAGAGTTTTGTTGGAAGGGAGGTCTAATTTGTTGGTCATTATCTCTTTGCCTATCTTGATTATTTTCTCTTCTGAAATTCTGATTTCTATTTCTGTTTTGGGGGTTGTTTTGATTTTCTCTTGGTGGCACTCTATCATTTAAGTTGATCTTTTCAAGCATTTTCTCCATTAATTTTACTAGGTTGTCAATTTCGGTGTCAGAAGATGAGGATGGGGGTGCACTATCATCTTTATAAGTTACCCTCTTCTCTGATCTTAACCTAGCTCTTTTCTCAATAATGTTTGCTTCTACACTCACAACTCCCTTCTGCATGTCTTCTAGAGTTAAGTAATCTCTCTCTCTAAGTTGATAGGCCATTTCAGCATCAAAACCTTTAGGATATCTTACTAAAGCTATGCCTTGGGGAGGTTTCATGTGAGGTGGAAGAGCATTGTAAACACTATTAAACCTAGTGGAGTAGTCATGTACACTTTCCCCTTGATTTATTTTAAGACTGCTATACTCTGTTAATATTTGGAGAGGGTTCTTTTTGATTTCCCATTTGATTATGAATGTTTGATGTAAAGAAGGAATATCATTGATGCTGTTAGGAGTTAAGCTTTTAAACCATTTTTTTACTTCTCCTCCTAAACTTTGGGCAAAGATTCTCATCTTAATGGTATCTTCTTCTATCTCCTTGTATTCAAAGGCATTATTCATCTTATCTACGTGTTTTTGGGCAGTAGTAGGTTCATTTCCAGTGAAATGAGGAATTTTGGATTGGTAATCATTTGGTAAGGGAAGCATAGGTTGTGGTAACACTAATGGAGAATACCATGTTGCGATGGCTGGAAGGAAAGGTGGATTTACAAGGGGTGGATTTACAAGAGGGAAAGTGGGCTGAAATGGAGTGTTTTGGACAGTGGGTGTGTGAAGGACAGATGTGGATGGACCAGCAAGAGATTGTTGATCAAATCTTGGATGAGAGAAACCAAAATTATGCAGGAAATGTAAATCAGGTGGGGTAGTTTCTCTGCTATCAAGATATTCACCTCTATCTTGGGATGAAGGTGGAGACTCAAAATCTATCTGATCTATATCATCAAGTGACCTAGTTCTAAGCGGATTTCTTAAGTCAACTTGTGAATCTTGTAGAGCTGTAAGGTTTTCAGGAACAGAATTAGCTCTTTGGACTGGTCTGACAATAGTTGAAGCTTGAGCCTCAGGAGACTTCCTAAGTATGCTTTCAGGATTATCAACTATCTTAGGAGGGTTTGGGTCAGGATATGCTCCAGTATGAACCCTTCTAGAAGCCACTATGCTATTTTTTCAGACCCAACAACAAGAAAAGTTTAACCAAATATGACAATCTTCAGTAGGCTAACTGATCTTTAGCAAGAAAACTTTAATCCTGAAAGTCTTCTTAACTGAGTTTGTATGATTTTATGATAGTAATGGGTTTCCTAGTGGAGTCTTTAGGCCTACTTAGGATTGTAGAGTCACCAGGTGGAAAAGTTTTAGCTTTTTGTGAAGGTAAAATGTTTTATGGTTCCACCACCATTATTATGAAGCCAATCTGAAATATTTTTTGATTTTCTAGGTTTTTTCAGTCCTATGGATTATGAGAGTGTCCTAAATCTGTTTCAACACTTTGCTAGGGTGATGAGACAAACATAGCTTACTCTTATGGCTTAGCTAGCTGATTCTCTTAGAGATTTGTAAGACTAAAGAGTTTATAATAGTTTGCTAAGCTATCATAAATTCAATAGGTCCCACCATGATCGCCATTATGTTGGTATCCTGTGTTTTGATAGATTGGCTAACCAAAAGACAAGGCAACATCAGAACCAATCTTTAGAGTTCTAGGATCTAGTCCTCCTGTTCTCAGAGAGGGATCTCTCAAATTATTTATTTGCAAAGGTATATCTTGTTTGCTTTTGAGTATTGATTTTAGACTAGTTATTAGGTGCAAGTGTTTGTTTGTTTGTTGGTTGAATTGGCATAGTAAATCATGAAAGGTCTAGGTAGTATAGATAGAAAGAGGAAGTGTCATTAATTGGGCAATGGAGTCAAGAAGAGGTTTATGAAAAACTTATCAATGGATATGGGATATCAAAGGGAAAACCTAAATTGGTCATAGGATCCTTTAGTTTTTGTGAATGAGATGGACATCAATGATTTGAAAAGAGAAAATAAAATCTCAACAAAGGGAACTTGAAAACATAACTTGAACAATAAAGAGGTATTTGATAGACAGGGCTAACCATGAATTCTACAAACCACACTTTAAGCAAATGATGAATTCAAGACAAATTTTAAAATGAAATCTAAGATTCAGGAGTACATCCCATTTCCTCAAAGATTTTATTTCAAAGGAATTAGAAAACATAAAAGATTCACTGATAATTACAGTCATATAAGAGGGAACACCTAACACATCTATGATCACAACTATAAAGACCTTTAAAACAATTGTTCGAGTAGGCACAAAGGGTATGATCGGAACAGACCTCCTTGTCTAACTGTAAACAATGATACTTCAAAGGGAGACTTCAAAAACAGCTTTCAAGTGGCAGCAAACAAGCAGGGAAAACCATAAATCATGCTGAAACCAACTATTTGAACTATTAGAGAAATAAACAAGAATGAGGACTAAAGAGAAAGATTAAAGACTCTAAAATACCTCAGCTGAAGAAAACATAAAACAGTGAAGGATAAACAGGTCTAAGGAGCTTCCAGGAGTCATTTCTTAGCCTAAAATTTTCATCCTACAGTAGTAAGCATTTATGAAACATAATGAAAACAGGAAAAACAACAAACAGTTCAGAATACATCACCAACAGCCAAGCTTAGGTATCCAATGATAGAGCCTTCTCAAGAACAAGCATGTCAAAACACCATCAAGCTTCCAAGACTTCAATTTCTTCCTCAACTTCAGACAGACTATGTATTATTTCAGAGAGTTTCAGTATTACAACTAGTGACCAACCAACAAATTCTCATCTTCTTCATAAGTATTTATAGAAGAAATGAGGAGGTGGAAGAGTTTTAGGATTGAAGTGTAATGAATTCTACACTAAATGCAACTCCTAGCCTTGAAAACCATGCAAGGTATAAGGTAGGAAAGCATCGAATTACAACTCTACTTCATTTATTTTGTTTCTGCGTTTTTAGGCTTAATGGGTAAAAAGATTGATTTTAAGGCCTATTTGTATTTTATAATAACTTTACTGACAGTTTGAAATATATTCCTTTGTTTGAAATGACTGTTCAACTGTCTTTAGGCAAATATCTTCTCTTTAGGCAATAATATGCTTTCTTTTGATTTATGAAAGCTGCAGGTGGCTCTTTGGTAGCTTAAGAGGGTAAATAGCCTATGATGTGGCAGTGGAGGCCTCCTTTGCTGATATTTTCCTCTGTTTTACCTTAAAACACCTTAATATGTTATTTATCTGTGTTTTAGGCTTAATTAGGCCTTGATCTTAGTCTTCGGGTCTTCATTCTCTGATATTGGCTTTGTTTCTTTAATCCCGAGGATTAAAACTGTGATCTTCAATCTTTGGCCCTAATTAATCCTTCTTTAACCTTGATTCTTCATTACTGATACACTTTGTTGCTTGTTTATAGTGGCACAACTGATATTAGGCAGTGGAGGGTTTCTGAGATCGAGGATCATGCTCCAGATGATTCAAACATAGATTTTAAGCGCTGCAGCTCCTTATTCCTTTGGTTTTAAGCCACATAATTGTCATTCTAGGCTTAAAATGTCGCTAGATTGTGACTGTGGAAATGCATAGGGCAACCACCATTAAATCCTGTAAAAAAAAACAAATCAATTAAGAAATCCTGTGAAAATGGTTCAACTATGTTCAGAGGTTCGACGGAAGAGGTTTGGAGCTGTGAGAAATGGGTAAATGTAGTGGTAAAAGCGAGAAAATCCTGGCAAAAAAAGTTAACCAGGTGCAAATGAAGTTTGAGCGGGAGGTTGAATTGGGGTTGTTGGATTAGAATATCCAACGGTCGAGATCACTGGGTGAAACGCTTGGGAGAAAATATTGGAGGTCAAACGAAATGGGGTGAGATTAAGTCAAGGCCGTTGGATTAAAATGATGAACGGTGGAGATCAACTGATGAAGTCTTTTGGAGAATGGATGGAGGGAAAATGAAATGAGATCGGGATATAACGTGGGTAGTTGGATTAAAACAATCGACGGCCTAGATTATTTTCTGGAGTGTTTGGGAGAATAGATGAGAGGGCAACGAGTTGAAAATGCGAAATAACATTAGTCGTTCGATTGGAATAATGAACAGTGGAGATTGCTCGATCAAGTCTTTCGGGAGGACAGAGGGATGCAAATGGCTTGGGGTCGCACTGTAATGTGAGCCGTCCAATCTTAACAATCAACGGCTATGATTAAAAGATGAAAATGACTCTTGCGGAGGATGGTGGTAAAGCGGAAAACCAGAAAGGTTTTTGCGCAACATTGGAGCGGTTTTGAATTTTGGCCAAAAAATGCGATACGGTACGCCTGCTGACACGTGTCCCCCTTAATACCACCCATTTCACATTTTTTTCGGTGTTAAGTCATGGGCGCAAAAAAAACGCGAAACACAGTTTGAGCCATCGGATGGGGGGCATCAGATCCAACGGTGCGGATCGCACGCGATGGAGGGCAAGTTGCACGAGCTGAGAAAGTAGTGGGGTCCACGTTTATTTTTTCATGTAGCGGGCGCAATGGGTGAGTTTGGACAGTCGGGAAAAAGATCTTGGCCATCAGATCTTTCTGATGAATGGCTGAGATTTGAATATGAACAAATTATTTGAAAGGGGAAAAGGTAAGGCAGGGGATCGGGTAGCTCAGGGTCGTTGATTTGTAGAGATCAACGGTCTGGATCTTGTCCAAATTTGAAATGTCGGAGTAATGAAAAAATAAAGGAGAAAAGGGGTTTTGCGTGGGGTTTAATCCTGATCGTGGGATTTTTGAAAATGAACAATCTGGATCAAAAGGAAGGGCGGATGTATGGATGGAGGAAAAGTAAGGTGGGGTGAATGAAAAGGATGAATGGGGCTCGATGACCGTTGATTTGGAGAGATCAACGGTCTACATTTGTTTTTAAAATTTAAACGTCAGGAAACAAAATACAAGGAAATAAGGGTTTGGGAAATGGTTTTAAGCCTTTTAGCACCCGATTGCGGGGCTAGGGCATATGGAGGTCAGGAGCTTAAAGGAAATAATCCCTCGGGGGCTTAAAAAACCTTATAGTGCAGAAAGGGTGAATTTAGGCCAAAAAACAAGGTTTTTAAGCCAAACTGAGGGTTCCGATAGAGGAGATAGGGGTTTTTAAACCAAATGAAAGGGGATAAAATGGTTTTAAAAGGATATTTGGAATGATTTAGAGGTTAGATGAAGGGTTTTTTAGGGATTTTGTGAGGGGAAAAATGGGTGAAAGTGGATTTGTTTTTAAGTGAAAGGAGGAGTAAAATAATGGAAAATGAGGTTTCATAAGCAGTTTTTATCTTGGTAAATAGCAGGTTTTTTAGGATAAAAGGGAAAAAAAAGTGAAGATTAACTCAAAGAGTAATAATCATCATAAAAACTTTAAAGGATGATAATTTTTCAAAGGGAACTATCTCTTGAAGTTTTGAAGACAAAGTCTAGCCACTATTGTGTATGACAAAATTTATGGGTGGCTAACAAACGCCGTAGAAATCAGCCAGTTCGAGGGGGGAACCTCCTTTACATTACATAAATGAACAATTATTATATGATACAAATGAAAAAACCTCATTTCTATATATAGGAGTCCATGGGAACAAAATATAATCCTAGCCGACCTAACAAGAATAATGTAAGGGAAAAATAATAACAATATGGGAGTTACAGGGGTACAACAATAACAATAAGGGGGCTACACTAACAAAAATAAGGGACTATACTCTTAATATAGGGACCTAAAATCGAGCCGATAAGTTATGAAAACGCACCGATGCATTAAAGGCAAACCATACCAGTGCATGCAACGCCTATCAGACCGCCCGAGTGGTAGTCGTAGATAAAGCACACCAGGCGTTCTAATTGGTATTGGTATTTTTGTGGTGCCCATAGGTCGTAGAAACGCGCCAGTATGCAGTATCATACAAACGCACCGGTGCGTAGTAACTAAAATGCACCGATGTTCATTTTGTATTTTTTAGAAACATCGACCTGTGACAGTGCAATTGTTGTGATTTTTTAAAATTCCTTATTCATCAAAAGTCGACACATATCTTATAACAATATTCATATAAATTAAATTTTTATTAGTGCATTTGAATGTGATGTTGGGATTAATTTGTTATATCATATCATCAGATTTCACATCTCTTCATTATAATATTTAATCAGTGGTGTAACATTTCACAGTGACAATTAAGAACACAATAGAATAAATTAAAACGTATTTTATTATATATATATATATATATATATATATATATATATATATATATATATATATATATATATATATATGAATAAGAAACTCGTTGTTATACAAAATGAGATGGTTATTGGTATCCCTTTGTCTTTTAATTAGGACACTATGTCCATTAAATTAAACAAAATGTTTGATTTCACGGACAAATATTTTAAAAAATACAATGCCTTGCTTTGATATCCAAACATATTGATCATCATTCTTTGCTGGAAGTGGTGTCACTGCTCGAGCTACTTCCATGACTTGGGTTATATGGAGGAATGATTTGTTCATTGTGTTGATTGTTTTCTTCTTCTTCAAGTCCCATCTACAAACATAAAAATAAAGTGTAATGAGTGTATATACATTGGCGATAGTAATGAAAATTGCAATATTGAATAATATACATCAATGTAAATAAAAAATAAATGTACCATAGCAAGAATTGACTCATGAACTATACACATTCTTTCAAAATCAAATTTCATGCCATCTCTCAACAATTAATTTGTTGGCACAGTTCCATACATTGTTTCCTGCAAGTTTTATACCCCATAACAAATCATAGATTTAGTATAAATGATTTTTTTTTTTTTTTTTCTATTAATTATAGGCGGAGCTAAGTAAAACAAGATAGATGCTTACAAATTCCAAAATTAATTTCTGATATGCCAACATATACTCACAACCCATATTTAACCCAATGTCAATCAATTCTTCTGATGGGTCTTCTTTCTATGTTAGCACCTGTTTGAAGACATTTAATGATGATCGTTGTAGAACGACTTAGAATATACAAAAATGAAATCTAGTTAAGTTGATATAAGGAAGTAACAATTACTGAAAAACATAGATATCAACCTTTTTCTTCTTTGTTGTCCTGTTTTATGTGCTGAATGGGTTCCATTTTCTTTTCTTTTCTGCAAGAAAATACTTGAAAATTAATATTTAATGCTAAATTGTTTATTTATCGTACCTAATCGAAAAATTCAATGATTACATATTACATTTGAAGCACGTTGTTGTTTAGATGACTCCTCGTGTGATGCAATTATGTCAATTTATTTGACCATCTCCTTGTACTCCTTTTTGGACATTCCTACTAGCATATTTCTGATATCAGTTCGTTCATTCTTTGAGATTTTCATAATCTTCCCAAAAATGTAACATGACAATAAACTATTTAATTTTTATATTGATATATGAAAAGTAAATATAACAAAAGTGATATTTATAAATGATTTTTTTCTAGTAATATATACATATAATTCTAGAAAAAAATTTAAAAGAATATTACTTTTTCATTCATTCTTTTTTGTTGTTGTACGTTTCTTCTATTAAAAGTCTAACATGTCTCATTCACCATTTCTCTGGAAACTCATCCTGTAGTTTAAATAAAATTTGGTTCTTGGAATCATTGGATTGATTTTTGTATTGTAAGTGTAAAGAACGTTTATACATTCGTTCCACTAGATCCCTCAAATTTTTGTAAAAGTTTTTCCCCCTTTTGTTAACCTCCAACACCACTCCAGATGAGCTAAGGAGCAATTCATTTTCATTTGCATGTTTTATTTTTTTCTTCTTCTTGGAACAACATTCCTTTTCTTCGTTGTTGGTTCTTGTAGAACATTAAACATATGTGAATTAATAGATTTTTTTCTATATTATCTAATACTTTTAAGTATATTATTAATGAAAAGTAAAAAAAAAAAACTCATATTGGATCGACAGTATTTTTTCATTCATTTGATTCATCCTTCTGCAATTTTTCCATCAAGCTTTTATGCTCTTTTGCTCTTAGATCAGAAATAATCTTATCAAACTTCGTCATTTTGTGGCTCTGCATGATACAAAATAAACAATACATATTAGTTAAACTTACATATAGTTCAAAAATAATAATTTTTGTAAATAATTTACAAAGAAATTTCCTTTTTTTCTTTTCTCGATGTGTTATCAGTATTTTTGTTACTTGAAATATTTCCAGCCATTTCTTTATCAATATGAAACCTGTACCATACCATTCATTAATATATTTTATAAATAAATCACATACTTTTCAGGTAAAAAAAATAAAAAAAATCAAGAAAACGGTGCACCTTTCCCAAAGTACACACCGAACGTGGCGTGATAGGTTCTTATCAATGCATCACTAATACAGTAGAACATCGTACGATTCCCTTTGTCAACATGGAGACTAGGTGCGTTATATGTTAACCAGTGCACCGATTAAGACAAACATAAATTAATAAAAAATGTTGTTTATCAAACAGTATTTTTTTGTCAGTACACGCCCGGTGCGCTATACTACAATAGCGTATCTGTGCACTATTTTAAACAGGGCGCACTGATTTAAAAAAATCTATTTTTAAAAAATTGTGCAAGGATCGACATGGATTGGGATCCGACTTTGCAAGTGTTCCTGCGGGTTAGATGTTATATGCCTATATATATAGTAATACAAACCCTATAAATGTAAAATGAAAAACCCTAATTGTGAAGTCACATAAACAAGAAGAAGCAAGGGTTTAACGTAAGAATGAATATTTTGTTTTTGTTTTTTTTTTTTTTTTAAATGCTTAGTAAAATTTAAAATTTTAACTATACATGTATTAAATCCAACAAAAAATGTAAAAAAAAACAATTATTATATTTACTATACTACAGGGTTTTCGTGCAAATCACTAGATGTTTCAATTTCTGATTCTCTGAATAGTGCTATTGTTCGAAAGTATTTTGCTGCTCCACAATGCTCTCGTGCTCTCTTGCTCTAGGTATGTCTCTCGTGAAAATACCTCCCTGATTTTTTTTGCAAAAATAATGAAATAATGAATATATTTTACTATTTAAATAATTTTTTTATGAAACTAGATTTCCAAAAATAAATTTCCGCCCATTTTTCAATTTACTGTTTTTTTTTTCACTTCAAAAAAATAAAGTTGCACTTTTTTTTATTTCTGAATATCCGGCAAGTTTGTTAACTAACATCACTGATGCGCTAGTTAATAAAACCACACTGGTGCGGTTAACAGTACATTAACACCGATAACAATAAGTCCATTTTAAGGCACTGAAATTACTTTTAGGGGTGTACACCAAAAAATATTGTTGATTTTGCTCAAATGCAGGGATAAAATATCATAATTATATCGAATGGACAATTCTTCAAAATCTAGCTCATTTCATAATATTTCTCAAAGTCCATTGCGAAGTTCTTCCTATCCATCTCTAGACGTAATTATTCATATTTTATTTATATTTTCATTATCTAATTGAATTTATTTATTTTATCCATGTCAATCAGTTGAATAAAATTAATGTATACAAATTTGTAGGTTCATGTAGATTCATAATCGAGTTCAGATGCAAAAAATATTCAAATAGCTCCAAAACATCGGAAACTCTTATCAGGGGCAACATATCTCAAGCTGCATTTGGTAGATGAAAATGGACAACCGCTTCACCCTGCCAATTGTAACATTGCATCTTCTAGCTACAATCCTAGGACAATGATGGTAATAATAATTGCTTGGTATATTAATGTAATTATTTCAACGTCAAACCAATTAATCATGCATTGTCGACGTGCTTACTAATTGATATCATCGAATTTTTACTAGTCATGTTCAAATAATTTTTTTGAAATTATTAGGATTTTAGTGATGATGAGCAACCTACCTACCATCTTACATTGCACCCCACGACAATGTCAAATCGAGAGAAGGTTGAATTAAGAGAAAAATTAGAGAGGAATGATACCAATAATGGTTGAATCAACCACCTATTCAATTCCCGCTACGTCTAGATTCATCAATTAGGAATGACTACAGAAATAGTAGTTCTTCACAAGTTGGAAATGGAGGCAATCAAATAGAGATTGGTATGGATGATTACTTAAGAGATATGACTGCCATGGAGACAATGTTGTTAGATGAATTCCAGAACGATGATAAGCTAGGGGATGATGCTCATATCTGTGATAATTTCTTAGAAAGCCTTAAATTTTCTTCCACCACCCTTCTCTTTGGACCTGACAGTCAGTCAAATTCTACCCAGTTGGGGACAACGATGTTACTGTACAACTTGAAAGAAAATTTTGGCTTGTTGAATGCATGTTTCTCGGAGATTTTGAGGTAATTGACCATAAATTCCCTTATATTTTGAGAAATATAATGACAGAATGAAGATTAAAAATGATCAATTTTATGAACGTTCATAATTATAATGAAAATTTATGATTTTTCCAAGGGGAAAAAATATTTTTCACGACCAACTACAGGTTATTCAAAGATAAGGTTCTTTCGAGTAATATTGTCTTGCTTGGTGGCTACGAAGAGGAAAATAAATTGTTGAAAATGTTGGGTGTTGAGTACATATCATATCATTCATGTCCAAATGATTGTATTCTATATAGAGGAGAATATGCAGACAAAGAGATATGTCTGAAATGTGGGCATGCCATGTATGATAAATAAAAAATAAGGGTAAACACGTGGTCCTTTTAAGATATTGAGGCACATGCCTATAATCCCAAGTATTCAAAGGCTCTTTCGTTGCAAAAAATTAACTATGTTGCAGGGATGGCATGCCTCACACAGAAGTGAGTTGGGAGTTATGTGAATCCCAACAGATTCAATAGCCATGAAGCATATAGATGATACATGGCCTGAAAAATTCAAGGATGAAGTACGAAGTCTACGACTCAGCATAGCCATGGATGGCGTCAACCCATATTCCCTCCAGAACACCAACTATTCTGTTTGGAATGTAGTAGTGATCAATAACAATATCTGCCCATGGTTGTCCGTGAAGAATGAACATCTTATGTTAGCTCTCATAGTCCCTGGTAGAAGACAAGTGAAGAATATGGATGTCTAATTACAACCACTAGTAGATGAATTGAAGGAATTATGGGATGGGATAAATGTATGCGATGTATCATGACACATTGTAGCAGAGAGGAGTTATACGTTGTATGGAATATGTGCTTACATGACACATGATTATCCAAGGTTAGGATTTTACTCTGGTAAATTACATGTTTATTGATGTGTTTATATACGTAACAATATTCTTTTGCATATTAGTTATTTAATTCGTTGTAATTGTTCTGATCTTCATGATATTATTTAACGTGCCATGCATATTGTATACAATAATTTCGCAGGTCTTGTAACAAAAGGGTATTATGGATGTAAATACTGTGGATCTTATATGAAAGCTATATGGTCCAACAACCTACGAAAACCAGTGTATGAATTCTCTAGGGTATTCCTCCTAGAAAATCATCCTTATAGAAGATAAACATCCACTTTCAATGGTAAACGAGAGAGAACCCAAAGGCCTGCAATAACGACACCAACTGAGTGGCTTAGAGAATATGAGAGAGAGAAGGTGTTAGGTCCCTATTTTACTAATGTAGTCCCTTATAGTTGTTAGTGTAATCCCCTTATTGTTATTATTGTACCCCTGTAGTCCTCATATTGTTATTAATATTCCCCATAAAAACCCACTATTTTTATTGTTGTGCCCTTACATTATTATTGTTAGGTCGACTAGGATTATATTGTGACCCCATGGACTACTAAATATAGAAAGGAGGTTTTTTCATTTGAATCATCCAAGAATTGTTCATTTATGTAATGTAAAGGAGGCTTCCCCCTCGAAGTGGTTGATTTCTAAGCCATTAATCCCTCTTTTCTTCTATTTTTGGAGCTAGTTTCGTAACATTTGGTATCAGAGCTTTGGATTCTAGGGTTTCGCTGATTTAAACATGTCATCATGAAATTTTTGCTAAAAAAAATTTCTGTGAAGGTTCAGAAGCTACAAAAAACCCATTTGCAAAGAAGTACTGAGGAAATTTGTGTAAAAATTTCAGATCTTAGTTCACAATATTTGCAAAGAAATGATCTATGGAAGTTAGGGCATTTTCAGGCTCCCGGATTTCATCTCAAAGAGATGACCTTCGTAAAATCATCATAACTCTCTCTCTGAGCATCATATTGGATTTTTATAAAAAGTGGTCGAAAGTACACGGACTGCAATTTCTTCTGTATCAATTTCAGAGCTGAAGGATGAAACAGTGACACGTGGCACACCGTACAATTTCGCTCTACTAAACCAGTTCATAATTAGGTCATTGTGGGAGATTGGGCATAGCTTTGCCTTGAAGAATCTAAATAAGGTCTGAACTGTGGAATTGGAAATAAGATTTAGAGGGATACTAAAGGACCGAAGTTAAAATCTCGGGGATTCGAAATTCTAGAGATAAATCAGTTTCAATATCGAGATCCTCAAAAAAAAGAAAAAGGTGTATTTATTTTCAAATTGCATAAGCCTTGTTTGAAAAATCAGTTTGAAGTGATTCCAAGGGCATATTGAAGCATATATATCAATATTGGGTTCTAAAATGGCCCCTAAAAAGAATTCAACACCCATTAAGTCCTCATAAGGCTCTATTATGACTCATGAAGAGGAATAAGTGCAACATGATATATCAAAATTACAAGGCCAAGTGCACCAAATTTTGCTCTCGCAAAGAGAAACAAAAAATGAAATGGAATTTTTGAAGAAAGACGTGGAAGCTAAGATGGATTGTTTGAAGAAAGATGTGGAAGCTAATATGGATTGTTTGAAGAAAGGTGTGGAAGCTAAGAAGGCTAGTTTGAAGAATGGCATGGATGGCATGGAAGCTAAGATGGATGACATAGAAGATAAGATAGATGAAAAAATAAAAGACAATATGGAAGAGATGAAGAATGATCTAAAAGCAGACATGGAAGGTTTGAATGAAGGTTTGACAAAGTTGATACAAGAAATGATTCCTAAAGGTGAAAAGATAGTACGAGAAACTCATGATGAGAACAAAATAAATGTTAATCATGATTTCATAAACTCTAATGTTGGATTGAAGACCCACCATATTCCAAAGATCAATATCAGGAAGTTTGATGGCAAGGACCGTAACATGGATACTACATATGGAGTAATATTTGGATCTCCATAATGTGAAAAACACACAAAATGTACGCATTGCAACTTTACATTTAGAACAAAATACATTTGTATGGTATCGATGGCTTTTTTCTCGTAACAAAAATGTCACTTGGTCAATTTTTACGGAGGAAATGATAGCACATTATGAGGATATAAAGAGCAACACCTTATTTAGCCAATTGATAAATCTCAAACAAAAGGGTTCAGTGGTGGAGCACATTGAGGACTTCCAAAAACTGAATATAAGGGTAACTGATATTCCAGAGGAACACGGGATTGATGTCTTCATAGGGACTTTAAAGGATAACATCAAACATGAGGTTTGCCTTTGGGAACCTGATTCATTGGAGAAGGCATTCAGGTTGGCAAGAAAAATTGAAAGTAAATTTATGGTGACAAGGAAGCCTACAACTCACATCTATAAATATGGAAGTGTTGCTACTCCTAGACTTCCACAACCTACAAGGTTGACACCACATCAATTGGAAGAAAAAAGAGAAAAAGGGATTTGCTACAGTTGTGATAGAAAATACACTAAAGGTCATAAGTGTGTCGAGAAGAAATTATTTTACATATATTGTGAAGGGGAGGAAGAAAATGAACAAGAAACTTCAAAAGAATAGGATATACACTAGGAACCAACCTTAGAGAAAGAATAAATGAGTCTGACCATATCCTGTAATACATTGGCAGGAATTACCACTCCTTAAACTCTCAAGATAGAAGGACATATCAAGAAGAAAAATCTAATAGTGTTGATTGATTCAAGTAGTACCCATAATTTTATTCATTGTGAGGTAGCCAAGGAATTGAATTGCTTCCTATACCCAGCGCAAGAGTGTTAAGTGATGGTTGCAAATGGAGGGACTATAAATTGCTCTGGAAAATGCTGTAATATCAAGCTAACCATGGGGGAGTATTCATTGAATAGTCCAATTCTTTCCATTCCAATGGAAGGTGCTGATGTTGTACTAGGAGTACAATGGTTACAATATTTGGGGACAATATCTTTTAATTTTCGAGAACTTTTCTTGAAATATTTTTCGGAAGGAAAGGAAGTTGAATTACTGGGTATCGTAGGGACCCCAGGAAAGATAATAAGCTATAATTTCATGACAAAGCTTCTTAAGAAAGAATAATGAGGCGTAATTGCATAGTTATTCTCACTAGAAGTTCCAACATCAAAATTATCTATTTCTCAAGATCTCCAAAAATTATTGGACAATAATTCCAAGGTGTTTGAAACTCCCAAAGGACTCCCACCTATTCTTGATCATGATCATGCTATTCATTTGATTCTGGGAAGTGTTCCTCCAAAAAATAGGCCTTACAGATATCCTTATGTCCAAAAGAGCGAAATTGAACGTATGATTGTAGAAATCTTAGAGGATGGTATAATTCAATCTAGTCAATTATTTCTCTGCTCTAGTATTATTGGTGCACATGAAGGATGGGTCATATCACATGTGTTCGGATTATAGGGAGCTCAATAAGCTCATTATTAAAGATAAATTTCCCATCCTGTGATAGATGATTTATTGGATGAATTATATGGATCAATTTATTTTACCAAGTTGTATCTTCATTCAGGATATCATCAAATTAGAATGAAGACTGCAGATATTTCAAAAACAACATTTCGAACTCATGCTCGGGTCATTATGAATTTTTGGTCATGCCTTTTTGCCTTACCAATGCACCTTATACATTTCAATGGTTGATGAATTCCATTTTTAAACCCTTCCTTAGAAAATTTGTGTTAGTATTTTTTGATGATAAACTAATCTACAATAGGTCTTGGAAGGATCATGTTCAACATGTTGACATGGTGTTCAAACTATTGGAGGAGAAAAAATTATGTGAAAAAAACTCCAAATGTTTTTTTTTGAAGGCTGAAAGTCATATTTGGGTCATATTGCATCCGGGGAGGGGGTGTTAAAGGTAAGAGAAACGCTAACAAAATTAAAGCCATTAAGGAATGAAATTCCCCACAACCATAAAGCGATTCACGAGAAGTTTCTTAAGTTAACCGGTATTATCCGCAGAGTTTTTTAAAAATTGATAATAGCGACACCTACTTATATATGTTTTGAAGAACAATGCATTACATGGAATCTGAAGCAAATAAGACCTTTGAACATCTTAAAGAACAATATGTCTACTACGGTCTTAGGCACTTTCCATACATACAAAAACCTTTATTGTGGAATGTGATGCCTCAAGAAATGGAATTGGTGCTATTTTAATGCAAGAAGGAAGACCCATTGCTTTTGAAAGTCGTCCAATTAAAGGAAAATATTTACAGAAAGCTATCTATGAGAAGGAAATGTTGGCAATACTACATGCACTAAAGAAATGACGACATTACCTAATGGGAAGACACTTCAAGGTAAAAACTGATCATGATAGTCATAAATAATTTTTGGAACAAATAATATCTTCATAAGAGAAACAAAAATGGGTCATAAAGATGTTGGGTTATGACTTTGTAATCATCTACAAAAAAGGTAAGATAAATTTTGTTGCAGATGCACTCTCAAGAAAGGATGAGGAGGTGGAAGCATTGCTTTGTGCCATTTCTATTGTCCAACCAGATTGGATTATCGAAGCAAGGGAGGAATGGAAGAATGAAGAAGAAGTGTGGACACTCATTAAAAATTTGCAGCAAGATCCTAGTACATCTGATAGATTTAGTTGGCAAAATGATTCCTTATGGTACAAAGATCGCTTATATCTTTGTAAGAATTCCCAACTAGAACAAATGATTCTATTGGAATTGCACACCTCTCCCGTAGAAGGACATTCGGGATTTTTAAAAACTTACCACTGGGTGAAGAAATAATTTTTTTGGGATGGCCATAAATATAATATTCAAAATTTTATGGCAGAATGTTTGGTTTGCCAACAAAATAAAGTTGAGACAATTAAGACCCCGGGTCTACTACAAGTTCGCTCTACTGAACCAGTCCATAATTAGGTCATTGTGGGAGATTGGGCATAGCTTTGCCTTGAAGAATCTAAATAAGGTCTGAACTATGGAATTGGAAATAAGATTTAGAGGGATACTAAAGGACCGAAGTTAAAATCTCGGGGATTCGAAATTCCAGAGATAAATCAGTTTCAATATCGAGATCCTCAAAAGAAAGAAAAAGTTGTATTTATTTTCCAATTTCATAAGCCTTGTTTGAAAAATCAGTTTGAAGTGATGCCAAGGGCATATTGAAGCATATATATCAATATTGGGTTCTAAAATGACCCCTAAAAAGAATTCAACACCCATTAAGTCCTCATAAGGCTCTATTATGACTCATGTAGAGGAAGAAGTGCAACATGATATATCAAAATTACAAGGCCAAGTGCACCAAATTTTGCTCTCGCAAAGAGCAACAAAAAATGAAATGGAAGTTTTGAAGAAAGACGTGGAAGCTAAGATGGATGGTTTGAAGAAAGATGTGGAAGCTCATATGGATGGTTTGAAGAAAGGTGTGGAAGCTAAGATGGATGGTTTGAAGAATGGCATGGATGGCATGGAAGCTAATATGGATGACATAGAAGATAAGATGGATGAAAAAATAAAAGACAATATGGAAGAGATGAAGAGTGATCTAAAAGCAGACATGGAAGGTTTGAATGAAGGTTTGACAAAGTTAATATAAGAAATGATTCCTAAAGGCGAAAAGATAGTACGAGAAACTCATGATGAGAACAAAATAAATGTTAATCATGATTTCATAAACTCTAATATTGGATTGAAGACCCACCATATTCCAAAGATCAATATCAGGAAGTTTGATGGCAAGGATCGTAACATGGATACTACAGATGGAGTAATATTTGGATCTCCATAATGTGAAAAACACACAAAATGTACGCATTGCAACTTTACATTTAGAACAAAATATATTTGTATGGTAACGATGGCTTTTTTCTCGTAAAAAAAATGTCACTTGGTCAATTTTTACGGAGGAAATGATAGCACATTATGAGGATATAAAGAGCAACACCTTCTTTAGCCAATTGATAAATCTCAAACAAAAGGGTTTAGTGGTGGAGCACATTGAGGACTTCCAAAAATTGAATATAAGGGTAACTGATATTCCAGAGGAACACAGGATTGATGTCTTCATAGGGACTTTAAAGGATAACATCCAACATGAGGTTTGCCTTTGGGAACCTGATTCATTGGAGAAGGCATTCAAGTTGGCAAGAAAAATTGAAAGTAAATTTATGGCGACAAGGAAGCCTACAACTCACATCTATAAAGATGGAAGTGTTGCTACTCCTAGACTTCCACAACCTACAAGGTTGACACCACATCAATTGGAAGAAAAAAGAGCAAAAGGGCTTTGCTACAGTTGTGATAGAAAATACACTAAAGGTCATAAGTGTGCCGAGAAGAAATTATTTTACATATATTGTGAAGGGGAGGAAGAAAATGAACAAGAAACTTCAAAAGAATAGGATATACACCAAGAACCAACCTTAGAGAAAGAATAAATGAGTCTAACCATATCCTGTAATACATTGGCAGGAATTACCACTCCTTAAACTCTCAAGATAGAAGGACATATCAAGAAGAAAAATCTAATAGTGTTGATTGATTCAAGTAGTACCCATAATTTTATTCATTGTAAGGTAGCCAAGGAATTGAATTGCTTCCTATACCCAGCGCAAGAGTGTCAAGTGATGGTTGCAAATGGAGGGACTATAAATTTCTCTGGAAAATGCTGTAATATCAAGCTAACCATGGGGGAACATGCATTGAATAGTCCAATTCTTTCCATTCCAATGGAAGGTGCTGATGTTGTACTAGGAGTACAATGGTTACAATATTTGGGGACAATATCTTTTAATTTTTGAGAACTTTTCTTGAAATATTTTTCGGAAGGAAAGGAATTTGAATTACGGGGTATCGTAGGGACCCCAGGAAAGATAATAAGCTATAATTTCATGACAAATATTCTTAAGAAAGAATAATGAGGCGTAATTGCATAGTTATGCTCACTAGAAGTTCCAACATCAAAATCATCTATTTCTAAAGATCTCCAAAAATTATTGGAAAATAATTCCAAGGTGTTTGAAACTCCCAAAGGACTTCCACCTATTCGTGATCATGATCATGCTATTCATTTGATTCTGGGAAGTGTTCCTCCAAAAAATAGGCCTTACAGATATCATTATGTCCAAAAGAGAAAAATTGAATGTATGATTGTATAAATGTTAGAGGATGGTATAATTCAATCTAGTCAAAATTATTTCTCTACTCTAGTAGTATTGTTGCACATCAAGGATGGGTCAAATCGCATGTGTCCGGATTATAAGGAGCTCAATAAGCTCACTATTAAATATAAATTTCCCATCCTATGATTGATGATTTATTGGATGAATTATATGGATCAATTTATTTTACCAAGTTGGATCTTCATTCAAGATATCATCAAATTAGAATGAAGACCGCAGATATTTCGAAAACAACATTTCGAACTCATGAGGGTCATTATGAATTTTTGGTCATGCATTTTTGCCTTACCAATGCACCTTATACATTTCAAGGGTTGATGAATTCCATTTTTAAACCCTTCCTTAGAAAATTTGTGTTAGTATTTTTTGATGATAAACTAATCTACAATAGGTCTTGGAAGGATCATGTTCAACATGTCGACATGGTGTTCAAACTATTGGAGGAGAAAAAATTATATGAAAAAACCTCCAAATGTTTTTTTGAGTACAAGAGGTGGAATATTTGGGTCATATTGCATCTCAGGAGGGTGTTAAGGTAGACACTAACAAAATTAAATCCATCAAGGAATGGAAAGTCCCCACAACCATAAAGCAGTTGCGAGGATTTATTAAGTTAACACGGTATTATCACAAGTTTTTTTAGAATTATTTGAGAATAGCAGCACCTATAACAACATTTTTGAAGAACAATGCATTTTCATGGAATCCTGAAGCAAATAAGGCCTTTGAACATATTAAAGAGGCAATGTGCCTAGCATTGATCTTAGCTGCGCCAGACTTCACAAAAACCTTTATTGTGGAATGTGATGCCTCAGGAAATGGAATTGGTGCTATTTTAATGCAAGAAGGAAGACCCATTGCTTTTGAAAGTCGTCCAATTAAAGGAAAATATTTACAGAAAGCTATCTATGAGAAGGAAATGTTGGCAATACTACATGCACTAAATAAATGACGACATTACCTAATGGGAAGACACTTCAAGGTAAAAACTGGTCATGATAGTCCTAAATAATTTTTGGAACAAAGAATATCTTCATAAGAATAAAAAAAATGGGTCACAAATATGTTGGGTTATGACTTTGTAATCATCTACAAAAAAGGTAAGATAAATTTTGTTGCAGATGCACTCTCAAGAAAGGATGAGGAGGTGGAAGCATTGCTTTGTGCCATTTCTACTGTCCAACTAGATTGGATTATCGAAGCAAGGGAGGAATGGAAGAATGAAGAAGAAGTGTGGACACTCATTCAAAAGTTGCAGCAAGATCCTAGTACATCTGATAGATTTAGTTGGAAAAATGATTCCTTATGGTACAAAGATCACTTATATATTTGTAATAATTCCCAACTAGAACAAATGATTCTTTTGGAATTTCACACCTCTCCCGTAGAAGGACACTCAGGATTTTTAAAAACTTACCACTGGGTGAAGAAATAATTTTTTTGGGATGGCCATAAATATGATATTAAAAAGTTTGTGGTAGAATGTTTGGTTTGCCAACAAAATAAAGTTTAGACAATTAAGACCCCGGGTCTGCTACAACTTTTACCCATTCCAATTCAATGTTGGGAGGAGGTTTCAATGGATTTTATCATAGGTTTACCTAAGTTCGAAGGAAAGAGTGTCATCGTGGTGGTAGTTGATAGACTTACCAAGTATGAAAACTTTTAAGCATTATCTCATCCATTTAAAGCAAGTACAATTGCTACTACATTTTTTAAAACAATTCAAAAGATACATGGAAACCCAAAGATTATTGTAAGTGACAGAGATACCATTTTCATTGGAAATTTTTGGATAGAATTATTTTCTTGTTTGGGTACTCAACTAGCCCATATCTCATCTTATCATCCTCAATCCGATGGGAAAACTGAGATAGTGAACAAATGTTTGGAAGGATATCTTCGTTGTTTTGTATCTGATAAAAAAAACACAATGGGTCAAGTGGTTACCTCTAGCTGAATGGTGGTATAACACTTCCTTCCATACTGCAACAAAAATCACCCCATTTATGGCACTTTATGGATATCATCCACTGTCCATCACATCATGTTTAAGAGAAAATTCTAAGTTTCAAGTAGTGGAAGATCACATTGAGCATCAACAACAAGTTCTCCAGCTCTTAAAGGATAACCTAAATTTGGCACAAAATCGAATGAAACAACAGAGAGATCAACATCGCAGTGAGTGAAGTTTTGATGTAGGATATTGGGTATTTTTACGGCTACAACCATACAAACAAATTTCCCTCAAGCAAGCTAAGAAGGATAATAAATTATTGACAAAGTACTATGGTCCTTACAAGGTGTTGCAAAAGATTGGCACTATGGCATAAAAATTGAAGCTTTGTGCTTCTTCTCAAGTGCACCCAATTTTCCATGTTTCATGCTTAAATAAGGTTATAGGTGACAAAATTCTAGTTTAAACAATATTTCCAGAACTTGATGAGGAAGGAAAAATCATATTGGAACCTAAAGCAGTCACGAAAAAAAAACTCGAAAACTACACAATCGATCAATTTTAGAGTATCTCATCAAGTTGAAGAACTTACCCACTGAAGATTCCACATGGGAGGATAATAATTTTATACAAAATCATCCAGAGCTACTCAAGCATTGAGGAAAAAAACTTTTTTTAAGGATAGGAGCATGTTAGCTCCCTATATTACTAGTGTAGTCCCTTATTGTTGTTAGTGTAGCCCCCTTATTATTATTGTTGTACCCCTGTAGTCCCCATATTGTTATTATTGTGCCCCATAAAACCCCACAATTGTTATTGTTGTGCCCTTACATTATTAGTTTTAGGTCGGCTAGGATTATATTGTGACCCCATGGACTCCTATATATAGAAAGGAGGTTTTTCATTTGAATCATCCAAGAATTGTTCATTTATGTAATGTAAAGGAGGTTTCCCCCTTGAAGTGGTTGATTTCTAAGGTGTTGATCTCTCTTTTTTTCTATATTTGGAGCTAGTTTCATAAAAGAAGGAGAAGGAGTTCATAGAAATGTTAGATTCAAATGGGGAGCCTATGTTCGATGATCCAGAATTCTTCGACATCTATGTTGAGAAATTTCCCATTTGGATGAAACGGAAATCTATCGTTTATAACCTCCCATATTGGGAGCATCTTAAGATTACCCACTTATTAGATCCCATGGATATATTTAAAAATGTTTCATCTTATTTATGGATGCACATATCATCGAAACAAAGTGACACATTGGATATTAGGAAAGATATTATTACTTCAAAAACTAAAAATAAACATTGGCCAAGATGATTAGAAATTACATGATCAGAGGCAGCTGGTCCCTCTAATTGGTATTTCAAAGAAGGCGATGCCCATGGATTTAAAAAAAAAAATGATCTTTCTTTGGCAAGGGAAGCTATAATGGGTGTGAGGGTGCCATATTCATATGGTCTTCACTACGATGCTACTTCACCGTGGATGACCGTTTGTCGGGATTGAAATCACATGAACATTTGAATCTTATAAGAGTACATATAATGTCAAAAGCATGATTTTATTATTTGTTATATTAATAAATTTTATCCCATGTAGGGATCATAAAACATAACTAATTTTGTACATTATTGCATGTGTTTATAAATTTGAATTGTCATTATCCTTTGTTCGGGTGTGGGTGTGTGAAACATGACTTCCCCCAAGACCTAAGATGTGTCATATCTAATTTATCTGCATCTGTACGTTGGATCACATCAAAGGAGATTCATGTGGCTAGCATTCCAGAGTGGTGTCAAGAGATAGTTGAGATTGTTTGTATGTTTGAGAAGGGACTTCCGGCAAGTTTCATGGACTTGCAGGTTCATCTTCTAATCCACCTAGTAGATGAGGTTGAATTAGTTGGGGTGGTTTCTTTTCATTGGATGTTATTCTTATAGAGGTACATGAAGAAATTGAAAGGTTTTGTTCGACAAAGGGCAAAACCCGAGGGGTGTGTGGCAGAGGGGTACAGATTGTATGAGTCTTTCTATAATGCCAATGACTACATCAAGGAGATCGACAATAGACCAGGTGCGGTGATTTGGGACAATGAAAGGGATGAAGACAAAAAGAGAAGGGGAGATTCTCCAAATGAATGGAAAAAGATGCTTGATAAAGAGTAAGCGACTTATAATTTTTCAAATTTACACAAATTAAATATTCATGTTGAACTTTGATATAATGTATATTATGATCTCATATGTACTAAATGTCAGTTTGATTTCATCAGCGAATGCAAAAATTAAAGCAATCAATAAATTCATTCTTTACAATTCCAAAGTGACATAACCGTGGGTCGCATTGTACGAACAAAAGAGGAAGAAATGGGATAGTGATAGGAAAGAATTCAGACGGTTTAATGGTAGAAGTGTGCCTTATACAGATCATTTAAAAGAAAACATGCCAATTTTATGCCCTAGTAGTTGGGTTGCTGACTAAGTTAGAGAGAAATAAGGTGTTGTTATAGGTCAATTTGGGCATCATTCCCAATCAACTAGTTAACTAGGCATCATCTCCAGGACCAATGTATAGGGTCTATCATTCCCTAACATTTCAGTTGCTACATGCCCTAAGACAAAGAACAAGACAAATCAATCAAAGACTTTCATCTGCAAAGGTTTCAAAAGTTTGAAGTTTATAATATATCATATGAGAGCTCACCAACGCTGCCTCTAAAGGGACTAAGTGTGTTGCATATGCAGGTAGCCCTATGCAAGGCTTCTCTACAAAGCACTTCTCGACATCCATGGGTGCGTTGGTCACATTGGGAGCAACAATGATCAATTTCCTTCAAAGACATTTTCAGCTACTATGGTTAGTGAAAACTTTATTTGTAGAGAAGCCATCTTTCAACAGAATTACTGCTTTCAGATTGGAGTATCACAAGCTGGTTCATTCACCCAAGACAAACATTGAGATATGGAAGAAATGCAGAGCCTGGATGAAAGATCTACCAAAGGACCCCTTGACTTCAAAGAAGGATAAACCAGCCAGTCAAGGAAATGCAACAACATCGTCATCAATTCACATTCAGCATATAGATTAGGATTTTAATTTCATGTTATTTTCCTCTTGTAAAGAGAATGTAATTGTAATAAGACATTTTTAGGACATGTAATAGATAGTTGACGAAGTCCTAAGTAGTTGGAGTAGTTATGATCAGTTACAATAGTTACAATTTTCTTTCTGTTGTATTTAAAGAGATGGAAAAGAAAGAAAAAGGTTTCGAGTTTTGGACCTTTAGACTGCAATTTTTGTACTCGGATTTCAAATGATTAATGAATGAAAAGCAGGTTTTTGGCATTTTTTGATGTTGATGTGTCTTCTAGTTTACATTGTGTACTTTCCATCTTTGAATAAAATGAAGTAATGCAATTGCAAGTCTCTTTTTACTTGTGTGAATAAGACTTAAAATCCTTAATAGGCACTCCTTAATTTTAACTATTTCTTTTCTTATAATTCTTCTGGAGTTTGAGGTGATATATTCTATACAAAAAAATATCAGTTTGGGCTTCTTTCTTTCATGTTCTTCTGACCATTCCATTCTATATCAGCAGATAATAGCATTGTGGGACATTCATTATATTTGATCTTTGAGGGTTTAATAATAAATATTTGGAGGTGATTAAACAAAGACCAATATTTATGTCACATAACTATATAAATGTCTTAAGGACAGATTCCTTATCACATCTAAGGGATTGTCTCTTAAGGTACAAAATTTTTTTGCACCATTTCCGAGGACGAAGAATCGAAGTTCTTTCCCTGGGTTTGTTCATATTTCCTCTGGTTGTTCAGAAAGGAGGAAATATCGGGCTGTGTTTTTATTTCATAAATTTTGGCATATAAAAGGCCACATACGAGGTCAGATACCTCTCAGCAAAAAGCTCCAATTCTTTCAGATCCTAAAAAGTTGGTTTCTAAAAAGGGCCAAAAATCAAGAACGTTTTCTACACCTGATGCTACACTGCCTGCACCAGGCAGTAGTTCCCACACCTTTTCATCCAAGGATATTTCCCAGAAATTCATTTTCTCGGAGCAAGAATCCTTGTTTCGACCTATTCATTTCCAAGAGCCAAAGTTAGAAGAAAAATATTTTGAGTCTTTTTCATTTACATTTATAGAAACTTAGCCTAATACAGTTTCCAGTTCTTCTGCTATTGTTCATCAACCTCTTCCCATATCAGTTGTTTCACCTCATCCATCCACAGCTACAACTGGTATACAAACCCTACCTACTCAAGGAGCAGTAAATCAAGGCATAAACATGGCAGCCCCTGTTCCTGCTTTCTTGATGAATATATATGCACCATTAAATCTCCCACATCCAATGAATGCAATGCCTCAGGAATACCTTAAATTTATTCCTAGATTTACTGGTGAAGATGAAATAACTGCAGAATAACACTTTCCTTTGTTTTTCACTTTTGTTAAAAATTTAAATGTTGAACATCTTGATGTAGTAATGAGACTTTTTTTACAGTCTCTGAATGGAGAGTAAAGAAAATGGTTTAAAGGATTACCAAATGGTTCAATTAATGATTGGGACGAATTAGAAAGACAATTCATCCAAAGATGGGGTGAAAAGAGAGATCATGGTTATTCATTGACATAGTTTAATGCTATTAAGAAAAATCCTAATGAAAGCATGCATGATTTCATGAAAATATTTAACAAGTTGTATAATAGTTTGCCCACAGAAATGAAACCCCCTCCCATTGGAGCAAGAGTTGTTTTACGGGATCATTTGTATCAGATTTTAGTTTCACTTTGAGAGAGAGAAGGTATGCTACACTTGAACAAATCCAAATAGATGCTTTATATATTGAAGCAAACATGACTGCTGTTGGAAAAGCACAGGAAAAGTAGACAATTCAAGGTAAAGGTAAGGCTAAAGAAGATTCATCTCAGGATCATAGAATTGATGACATGTCTAAGGTCATCAAGAACTTGTCAAATAAATTAGTAAAGATGGAATTTGATAATAAGAAACATGCACAACAAAACAAAGGTGTTTTTAATCCACAGTTCAGAAAGCAACCCTTGCAGATTTTGCAGAGGGAAAGAAGAGACCAGGATCAAGTTCAAGCACCCTTATATATAGAAGCAACACATTCACAATCTACTGAGGATGACCAGAAAGAGGTTGAAGATCAAATATCTGCTGTTTATATGGAAGATGATGATGAGGAAGAAGATAAATGTGAAGAGGAATCCACAGAAGCTGGTGTGTCATTTGATCAGGAAGAGATGGATGACTATTGTAAACAATTCACTAATTTTATGCAAGAAAATTTGCATAAGAAGTATGAATTAATATAAAAAAAGAGATTGAGAACTGAGGATGATGAGGAAAAAGACCTAGAGTCAGTTCCTTCTCCAATGGCGACTCCACAACCAAAGAAATCAACAAAAAAATCAGGCAAGGGGAAACAACCTATAAATTCAGTGATTACAAATGAAAAACAAGCTGAGGCTTCCCAGAATAAGTCAATTGATTCAAATATTTTGGAGAAGATTGTTACTGTACCTGAGCAAAATACTAATTCTAACAAGAATCAAGAAGAACCTGAAAATATTATTAAACATAATCAAGCTTTCAGTCTTTCCAAAGAATTAGAAAAGATCAAAATTCAAGTACCTTTGCTTGAATTAGCTAAGACACCTAGTTACAAGAAGAAAATTGCAGAATTTATTAATCTTTCTCAATCTGATGATATTGGGGATACTGTGAATTTGCAAGAAGAAAATCCAGTAGTCACTTTTGGACCACATGTTGAAGAGGTAGATTCTTCCGTTCCTCCATTTTATATATTGGTGTTGCTTCATGATTTCATTCTGCATAATTGTATGTTAGATTTTGGTGCATCGCATAATCTTATGCCATTATCTGTGATGAAAGAATTAAATTTACAAATCACTAAGCCCTATAGAGACCTTTATTCATTTGATTCAAAAAGGGTGAAGTGTGTTGGGATTATCAAATACATGGTGTTATCCCTGGCTCAAATTCCAGCCAAGAGTATCATGATGGATGTAGTAGTTGTAGATATTCCAACCAGATTTGGTATGTTGTTGTCCAGATCTTGGGGGGGAAATCTTGGAGGCATCTTAAAATTGGACTTTGCATATGTAATCACTCCTGTATTCAATGGGGAAGAAAGAAGGTTATACAGAGAAACTAGATTTGTTAAGACTGCCACAAAGAAAGATGCAGGAAATTCCCCTATCTATGGTCAAGAGAAGGAGGATCTCTCTTGTTTCATGCTGCATGAAGATGCAGAATTTGCTGAGGACTCACAAGAGCAACTCCCTTCAGAAATTTTACATAAGGAGTTAGATTCAAATAAAATTTGGAAGTGTTATTTCGATGGTGCCTACTCAAAGGATGGCACAGGAGCTGGGTTTTTATTCATAACTCCATAAGGTAATCTTTTACCTTTTTCTTTTAAGCTTGAATTTGAATCAACCAATAATGTAGCTGAGTGTGAAGCTTTGATTTTGAGTCTACAAACTGCAAAACATATGGGAATTCAATGTATTTCCATTTTTGGTGATTCTAAGTTAATTATAAGACAGATAAATTTTTTTTGTCAAACCAAACATCCCAGATTGAGGTATTATAGAAATGAAGTGTGGGACCTGATTGAAAATTATTTTGAAGCCTTGAATCTTTAGTTTATTCCAAGAGAATAAAATAGAATGGAAGATTCCCTGACAATTGCAGCCAGTGCATTTAAGCCACCCATTAATCCAAGATTGAGATATGAGATTGAGTTGAGGCATAGAACTTCAATTCTTGATAATGTAAAGCATTGGCAGGTTTTTGAGGATGATGAGCAGATCAATCATTTCCTAACAATGATTGGAAATTTTGAAGACGTTGAAATAGATCAAGAAAGTGAACAAACTAATCAGAATGATGTCTTGAAAAACCTGAAGTAGTCAATCGGTGATCAGAAGATAATTCAGTTGAAAGATAATACATTGCCCAAAGGTTTGGTTCCTATTGAAAGATTGTTTTATGCAAATGATGTAGCAGTAAACTAGAAAAAAGTATCTCAGAATGGTGAAATGGAAGACTGTAATTTAGGAACTCAGCAGGAGCCCAAGATGGTTAAGTTGTTCAAAGGAGTTCTTAAGGATTATAAAAAAAGGTATGTTGATATTTTCAAGGAATATATGGATGTGTTTGCATGGTCCTATGAAGATTTAAAGACATATGATTTAGACATTATTCAGCATAAAATACCGTTAAAATATGGGGTTAAGCCACACAGGCAAAAGCTCAGGCATATTAATCCACTATTACTTGCCCCAATTGAAAAAGAAGTGAAGAAGTTGTTGCAAGTGAAAATTATAGTCCCACTTAGATACTTAGACTGAGTTTCTAATTTGGTTCCTGCGAGGAAGAAGAATGGAGAGATAAGATTATGTGTTGATTTTAGGAACTTGAACAAAGCTTTTCTAAAGGACAATTATCCTTTGCCAAATATAAATTATGTTCTACAAAAAGCGACTAGAGCTCGTAGGTTATCCATGGTTGATGGTTTCTCTAGGTACAATCAAGTAGCTGGTGAAAAGGCAGATCAGAAGAAAACAACTTTTACCACACCTTGGGGAACGTTCATATATGCCAAGATGCCATTCGGTCTCATGAACGCAGGGGCTACTTTCCAGAGGGAAATGGATATAGCATTTGTGGGTGACAAATTTGTAGTCATATATTTGGATGATGTGGCTATTTTTTCAGGTTTTGATGATGAGCACTTGGAGCATCTGGAGAAGGCTTTCCTGAAATGTAGGACGTTTGGGTTATCATTGAATCCTAAGAAACCTTTGTTTTCTTTGGAGGAAGGTAAGTTGCGGGGACATATAGTTTCAAACTAGGGGGTGAAATTTGATCTAGCAAGAGATGAGGCTATACAAACAATCCCATTTCCTAGAAGTAAGAAAGATATCCAAAGATTTCTGGGGAAAATTAATTTTCTGAGGATATTTTTCCCAAATTATGCTGAGATTTTCAAAAGCATAACAGATCTGCTGAAGAAAAATGTTGAAGTGAAATGGGACAAAGATTCAAGAGAATCCTTTGCCAGGATTAAAGAGGCACTTCAAGAAGCTCTAGTTTTGATCAACCCATATTATCAAAATCCTTTCCAAATCTTTTCATTTGCATCACCTTCTACCATTGTTGTTGTGTTTCTGCAGAAGAACGAAGAAGGAAAAGAGCAACTTGTAGCATTTTTCAGTAAGGTTCTCAGAGATGCAGAACTCAAATACAATATTTTGGAGAAACATGTATATGCTTTAGTTAAATCATTGAAAGCTTTCAGGACTTATGTACTTGATTCTCAAATAGTAGCATATGTACCCAACTCAGCTGTAAAAGATGTGCTAGTTTAGAGTGATGTGGAGGGAAAAAGAGGAAAATGGATTGCTAAAATCCAAGAATATAATTTGGATATTAAGCCTAATAAGTTGGTAAAAGGACAGGACCTGGAAAAATTGCTCACAAATTCTAATTTTCAAGCTCTGGGAATTAATCTACTTGCACCCTTGGATGAAGTTGTTGATGAAACAAGTCAAAGTAGCACAAAATCAGCAATCAAGTACAAATTTATCTGCTCTGATTGGTATAAGGATATTATTCACTATTTGTGCTTCTTCTCTTATCCTCCCTCAATAAACAGAATAAATTACAGAGCTCTTAAACTCAAAGATCAACCTTATGTTATAATTGATGCTAAATTATATTGGAAGGATCCTATTGGTGTTTTGTTGCTGTGTTTGACAAAAGGAGAGTCAATGGAGGTTACCAAAGAGTACCATGAATGTTTGTGTGGGGGCCATTATATTTGGAAAGTTATTGCTCATAAAATCCTCAAATCATGTTTTTACTAGCCTTCCTTATTTGCTGATGTATATAGAGTGGTTAGAAGTTGCTAGAAATGTCAATTGTTTGCATAAAAAAAGAAGTTAGCTCCTCTACCTCTTCTCCCTGTATTTGTTGAAGAACCCTTTAGACAATGGGGATTGGATTTCATTGGAGAAATAAATCCACCATCAAGTGGGAAGTTTAAGTGGATTCTAACTGCCAGTGACTATTTTACAAAGTGGGTGGAGGCAATACCTACCAGAAAAGCAAATGATCTGATAGTAATGAAGTTTTTGGAAGAGAACATCTTCAGCAAGTTTGGATGTTCAATGAAGATTGTAACAGACAATGCTCAGGTATTCAATTAAGTCAGATTTATAAATTTTTTTCAAACATATAATGTCATTTTATCTCATTCTACAATATATCATCCTCAAGGGAATGGGCTAGCTGAATCTTCCAACAAGACATTGGTTAGGATTTTGAAGAAAACAATTAATGAGAATCAAAAGAACTGGGATTCAAAGTTGACATTCGCTCTCTGGGTAGTGAGAATGACTATTAGAAGATCTACTGGTAAGTCCCCTTATGAATTAGTATATGGTACTCAAGCTTTGTTTCCCACTCAACTAACTAGACCAGTAATTTCTTTTCTTCAAGAAGCACATGAAGAACCTAATGCATTGATAAGAAGATTGAATAAGGTGATAGAATTGAGTGAGAGCAGGAATAAAGTCAGGGAAAACTTGGTCACCTATCAAGAAAATATGAATTCCATTTTTGATAGGAAGGCAAAGGAGATTCTTTTCCAAACTGGAGATATGGTATTAAGATGGGATACCAGAAGAGAAGAAAAAGGAAAACATGGTAAGTTTGATCCTCTCTGGTATGGCCCATATAGGATTATTGAAGCTAGATCAAATAACACTTTTATGCTGGAAAATCTTGATGGGGAAACAATAGATCTGCGTATGAATGGGCAGTATCTAAAACATTATTTCCAGCATTGAAATTTGATGGTTCACCATTGTACATATTCGGTTTCCTTCATTGTACATTTTTCATCAAACAGTATTTGAATCCATGCCCAAGGTGAAGGCACTAATCTGTGGTTCTTAGTGTTTCATGCAAAAAACACGATCCCCAGGTGGAGCCAGATGTTGTGGATCATTTTCAATATCATTTATTTTTAATTTTCAAAAATATAAAAAAATAGAAAACTATCAAAAGATATGTTAGAGTATCAAAATTCATGTACTTTAGCATAAAAATATATTTTCTTGCTATATTAAAGTTTAAAGTTTAAATACTTTAAGTATTTATGGAAGCAGGTCCCAGTTCAAAGATTAAATATCGAGCACTTTACGAAGCGGGATTCGGTAATTTATCAAGCGGTGAATAAAAGGCTCAACCCGAGGGAATTTTCAGCGTGTGGGTTAACACGGAGGGTGCCTCTGCAGTTGACCCTGTTGACTACGGGGGTAATCCAGATGAATGGTCGAGATTCACTCTGGTGGCATAAGCCAAATGAGTTCTCCGTACCTCGAGGCCTCCTGCAGTGATGTATGCAGCCCAGTTGGTGACAGTTGTAGTCCACGTCATGTTTTCCTAACGGTCTTTTGGCGCGTCTTATCAACATTTAATTTTAAATCCCGCACCACCTATTTAAGAAGGATTCTCATTTTTTTGAGGTTATTATTGTTATTTTGTGTTTGAAAGTTTGTCTGCGCTGTGTTTTTCTCAGCTATCTGTCATCCTGTCAATTATTTGTCACCCTGTCAATTGTCTGCTATCCTAAGTTGAATTATGGCTAAGCACTCAACCCTGTCAGGTTCTTCCAGTCACATCCCTCTCATGGACACTGAGAGGGGTATCCAAGATACTATTTGTTCCCTTGACCACCTTTCATTTTACCAACAAGTCTGATTAAATGATAAGGCCTCTCCAATCTATACCGCCATGGTCAAAACTGGTGTATTTTTAGCATGTATTCCAAGAACGCATATTTTCCTCAAATTCGTGTATTAACTAGTATCTGTTATGTACCCAGGGAAGTGTTTTGTAATGAACTGTCAAGGTGAAAATATTCTGCAAGTGTCAACCCAATTAATTTGTCATGCTCTATGTTACCCTGAGTTAGAGTCATATGTTCAATTTACTGAGGATTCACTGATGGCACATTATGATAGTCTTGCAGGTCAGGAGTACAACCAATTCATCTCTTTTCTAAAGCCAAATACACAACAGTTTGCACTTGATAATAAATATTTCCCCATGGAGGTTTTTGATATGAAAGTCAAACCAGTGCTGAAGTGCATTGCAAAGATTTTGGAAAAAGATGATGATAGTACAGTGGAAAAATCAGTTTTGGGAATGTTCTCCATGATGATGAAGCCAATAGTGGTGCTAGATATTCCATCTTATTGGCAAGAATCTGTCAACTCTCAGCTCATGAGCCTATCACATGCAGGTTCATTCAGGTATTCTTCTCTTGTTATTTACCTTTTCTTATATCAAAATGTAGAAGAATTCATGCATCTAGGATTAAATATAATGGATCTGAATAAGAAAAGACAGTCAGTGGTTTTCTGGACAGACATACTGAGGAAAGAGCAGAAAGAGAGTGGCTTATTTGATTTTGCTAGTCATTTCATGTCTACTGCATATAAAATTTTGAATGGAATTACTCCCCCTTGCTTTCTACCAAAATCTCAAGAGTTCTTGCAGTTGGGGACAAGTTGTAATTTTGGTGATTGGTTTGTCTTTGAAGAACATTATGAGATTATACTTATGGAGCTAGTATAGAGCCTTACAGGCTTCCTTTTTTGTGCCTATGAGATTATTCCCTTTAGAGTTCATTAGGAAAAGTTTAAATGTTGATCAAGTACACTTTGTGCCTATGAAGAAAGGTCATATGCTTAAATTGCCAATGACTGTTAGTCCTTTTATAGTCAATATGAGACAAGCAATTGATGAAGTCACCAAGATGTTAGATGAAATGCACCTACTTTTAGGAGAGAAGTGGGCTTATGACCCTCATAGTGTGAATTCTAATAGGAGAATTGAAAATGGGTATTCAACATTCATTCATGAGAGCAGACCTGATATAGAAAAAATGGAAAGTAAATGTGTTGCAGGTTCAGTGTGCTAAAAAATTCAGACTCCTGTCATATCAGAGAAGTCAAATAAGAGCGGTAAAGAGGCAATGATTGATTTAGAGGATGAGTAACAGAGGACTGAGAAGAGAACAAAGTTCAATGAATATTTTGTAGATGCTCAACCTGGTTTCTCATTACAATTGGGAGATGAGAAAAATGTTCCTGCTTCACCTAGGAGACATGAAAGAACTCAGGAACAAGTGCCCTTAATCAAACAAATGTTTGCCCATATTGCAGAAAGAAATCAGAAGATGAAAGCAAGCATGGAGGCTCAAGCTGAGTACCAGATAGCCCCAGATCAAACGAGACTTCTAACTGCAATGGATCTTGAAAAGGATCAATTCAAGATTTCCCTTTCACATCCCTCTGATATGTCTATTGGTTCATTTAATAATTTTAATACTGTGAATCTGACAGTAGATGTGAAGAAAATTCCATTGCTTGACAAAGTAAATTTACATATGCAAATAGGTCAACTAATTGTGAATGACCTAACCAAAATTAATGCAATGACACTGAAGGCTAAAAATATGCTTGGAAAAGTGATCAAGCAGTTGAAGTTAGAGAAAGCCAATTCTAGGGTTTTGAAAATCCAGAATGAGGAACTCAAAAATATTATAGTGAAGATTGGAGTAGATCCCAATGACAGGTCTTTTCTATAGAAGGTTTTGCAAAGTGTTGAATCAGAAATCTCTGTACTAAAGAAAAAATTGAAATTGCCTACAGGAGAACATTCCATGGCAGCAGAGGTTGCAGAAATAGAAAATGAAAAAGAAAAAATTCTTCAGTAGCTCTTGCAAAGGAAGAAGAAATCACCAAATTAAAGCAAAATGCATTGTCATTGCAGAATCATATTGAATCTCATACTTGCACTTTTGTTTTTCCAATAGGTAATGAAGATCCATTAGCACAAATATCTCAATTAACCATTGAATTGCAGATGGCAGAGAGAGATCGAAAAAGGGCATAAACTGATTTAGAAACAACAACAAAGATCATACAAGCCACAAATGCAGAAGTCGGTAAATACAAAATGGACTGCCAAACTATTGATGCTGAGATTAAAAATCTCAAAGAAAAATTGAAGGGAAATATATCCTTAATACAAGCTAAGGATATCATCTGGAATGATATTATTGCAGAAATGAAAACAATCTGGGATTTTCTTCTGTTGTTGCAGAAGAAAAAATTATTATCAAGGAGTTTGAAGAACAAGTCATGAAAAACAAGCAGAAGACAATTAATAGGGCCATTTGGGCAAGAAATTTTATTATTTTCATTGATTCCAAAACAGATTAGGAGTTGGAAGAAAATGAAATAGACAGGATTTTATATGTTGTGGAAATTAATAAAATGATTATCAAAATTGATTGCAGGAATTCTACAAAAAAGAAGTTGATTGAGCTTAAGGAAGCAGTGAACCAGTTTGATAAATTATTTGATAAAATAGCAAGAGCAGGTTTGCCATCATGTTGGGGTCTTGGAGGTGGTCTTTTATCATGGAATTCTTATGAACCCTTACTAGTGTTGGAAAAAAGTAAGGTAGACAGTACTCATGAAAAGACGCAGGTTCTTAAAGGAGAAACAGTGATCAATTTCCTTCAAAGACATTTTTAGATGTTGTGGTTAGTGAAAAATTTATTTGCAGAAAGACAGTCTTTCAACAGAATCACTGCTTTCATATTGGAGTATCACAAGCCGGTCCATTCACCCAAGAAAAACAACGATATATGGAAGAAATGTAGAGCCTGGATGACATATTTACCAAAGGACCCCTTGACTTCAAAGAAGGATAAACTAGCCAGTCAAGGAAATGTAGCAGCATCGTCTTCAATTCACATTCAGCATATAGATTAGGATTTTAATTTCATGTTATTTTCCTCTTTTAAAGAGAATGTAATTGTAATAAGACATTTTGAGGACATGTAATATATAGTTGACGAAGTCCTAAGTAGTTGAAGTAGTTAGGATCAGTTACAGCAGTTACAAATTATTTTCTATTGTATTTAATAAGATGGAAAAGATAGAGAAAGGGTCCGAGTTTTGGACCTTCAGATTGCAATTTTTGTACTCATATTTCATATGATTAATGAATGAAAAGAAAGTTTCTGGCATTTTTTGATGTTGATGTGTCTTCTAGTTTACATTATGTGATTTCCATCTCTGAATAAAATGAAGTAATAAAGTTGCAGGTCTCTTTTTACTTATGTGAATAAGAGTTAAAATCCTTAATAGGCGCTCCTTCATTTTAACTATTTCTTTTCTTATAATTCTTCTGGAGTTTGAGGTGATATATTATGTACAAAAACATATTAGTTTGGGCTTCTCTCTTTCATGTTCTTCTGATCGTTTCATTCTGTATCAACAGATAATAGCATTGTGGGACATTCATTGTACTTGATCTTTGAGGGTTTAATGATAAATATTTGAAGGTGATTAAACAAAGACCAATATTTATGTGACATAATTATATAAATGTCTTAAGCATAGATTCCTTATCACAGCTAAGGGATTGTATCTTAAGGTACAACACAGTGTTGAAAAAGTAGGGAAAATTGAAGAAGCCTTTAGCGCACAACTGTAGGTCAATATGGCCTTTGAGTTTCCATTTTGAAGCTATCCATCCTCTCAATTCTTTTTCCATGGGCCAGAAACCCATCAAATTGCCTATCAGTGTGTGATCCTTCATGAACTGGATTTTTCCATTGATGTGGTGCGCTGGGAGTTCGATCACTATTTTCTTGGAGTTCTTTGGTATGCATGTAGCTGATTTAGTGTTTTTTTATGTTGCTACTTGTGTATTCGTCAGCTGCGATGTGGGTGTTTCCCCTATGGTTTCTTAAGACAAGCCAGAGTTGTGTTGATTGACGGTATCAGCCCCAACCGTCGCCCCTATGGAAGGCTAGCTTGTAATGGGGGGAACAGTCGTCCCCCCACTGGAGTCGGTCATCGGTGAGCCTAAAGTTGTCCAGGAGAGAAGTCATGGCCTGTCATTCTAGGGGTGGAGGTATGCCTAGGGCAGAAAATGCTGAAACCAGCAAACCCTAGGTCATGGAGGTCGGCCTGGTGCAGAGCTTCGCTAGGGTTCCACACTCGGTTTAATAGACCATATAATGTCTTATAATTAGTATTGAGGACCCTAAATTTCATGTTATAGCTATGGATGATTTGGATATTATTCTTGAACATCATTGGATGGAATTAATTGGTGCAATTAATATGTTCACTACATTTTGTCTTCCATCCCCATCCATTCTTTCTTAAGTTTTTTTCCATACTCAACTCCTCTATCTCCTTGTTTGTATTTTTCTTTTTCTTCTCTTTTCTATGTTGTTTCCATATTTATGCACCTTCTCCCCAAAAATGGATGTCCAAGAAAAAGTCCCCTTTTTCCTATAATAGACTATTTTTGTAACAAAGAGAGTTTATTTCCCTAGTATAAATCTAGTAGGATTTTTGAAAAGTTGTTGAAATTACAAGTTTTGATTGTTGAAATTGTAGCTTAATTTTTTTTCAATGAGATTGGGGTACTAGGAATCCATTTACAATGTTAGAGTTTGCAAAATTGCACATTTCATTATCAAAATTGTGATTTGTCATCATTAAATTTTGTTAAGCTCCATATGAAGCGATAAATTTCTCATCATTAAAGGGGTTTATATCATGTTTACATGATAATCAATGAATATTGTTAAACAAAAAAATTAAACCAAAGAAAAAGGAAAATCAGGTTCTTGGGAAAACAAGGGCAAGGGAAGATAACCCAAGAAACTCAATACTACTTCTACAAAGGCACTCATGGATTATGGTTTGGCATAACCCAGTATAAGACTATGGTACTTTCAGGAATTACACCTTGATCCATAACACATATCACTTACAACTATAATTTGAAAGGGTCATCCTAAATATTTTTCCTCCCCTTAGGGTTGGAAACACCTAACAGGGACATATGATAACCCTCACATACTTAAATATGGAAACTCGTATATAGTCACAAGCTATTGAGACATTTCAATATGTTAATTATGTGAAGTATATTAATGAATTTGACATTAAATATATTCCACCTTGATGCTCTTATGATTATTGTACCCATCATGCTGATCTCACTTGATTCCTTGAATATGTGTTATGTTGTAGCTCCTAGAGATAGCCCCTGGGTTGACTTGAGACTAGTGCCTAGGATATCTTAATAAGTGGTTTCAAGGTTAGCTAAGAATTCATACCACACTCAGTAATCAATATATTTAGGAGGAAAATGATTCAGAACCTTCCTTATGGGAGAAAGTGCAGCGATATAATGTGAATAATTACTCTTGGAAGCAATAATCGTGGGTCTACAGTGGCCAACATCACTTAATTATGTATCTTATTAGTCGTCGTATTGTGTTTATGACAGAGGAGATGAGAAGGGGAGAAATTCTATACAATGGGCTTAAGTTCTAAGAATCCAATGCTTTAAATTTAAATTAAAAGGAATTAACGAGGATATCGATGGAGTGCGGGGATACATGGAGCACGTTTAAGGATCTAGCTTTCATAACAATTCATCATCAATATTTGATTTAAATGAATCCATACATTTATGAAAACACGTCCAACAACTACAATTACATGATATCTGAGAAGAATGATAAAAACACATATGGAAGCACATAGAAAGAATACATACTAAAAACTCAAATGATCTAGAATCACCATGAATTTGTATTAATCTTCTGTGAAGCAATACATTCATCAATAATACATTGTAATTCTGTTTTGGAAACAAAAATATTTCCAAAATTATGAACCCTTGGTTTAGTGTCATACGATTATTTATATAGGGCCTCAGAGGGAAATCTTGTTATCAAAATATTATTTTCTTGATTTTTTACAGTTCATGATCATATCAAAACTTCAGCATGATACATGGTAGAGTTGTACAAACTAAATACCAATGAATTCACTGAAAAAAAAATATATATACATAAAATATAGGAAGTAAAAATTTCAGGTAGACACAATTAGAAATATCTTCATTCGTGGTAGACTGGTGGTGGAGGCTGCATCGAAGGCTCAATGATTCAGACTACAGGTGGATTGATGAACTGATCACACCTCTACCACAACATTGGAGCTGTCTGAGGAGCCCATGAGAAAATTTGATATGTGATCAAGAGATTGTTCAGGCCTGAGTAGTCCAGCCTGGAACGGAACATATTTTTTACGAACCCTAATAACTGGAAGTCCCTCTTTAGACAATTTACCACCTTTTTCCCCATCAGAGTAGTTTTCTTTTCATGAGAGGAATCCACTTTAATCTTGGCTTCTACCAATCTCTGTCTATATTTTTCCCATTGAATTATCTCTCCCCCAAAATCCCAACACTTGGGAAATCCTTCCCTGACAATCCTTTCAAACTCGTTGTTGAAGGCTTCAACATTACTTATAACTACATCTAGGCATTCCTTAGATTTGACCTAGCCTCTTCCTTCTAGACAACCTTGGAAATCTCCATGATAGCACTGACTATGTCCACCACATCTATAGGTCTTAGTTCACTTATTGGTCTTTCATTGACAAACTCAATAAATTTTTTAGCAATCAGGGAGTTCTTCTCTCCATCCTATTTGGCTGACACAAGGAAGAATTGGTACTCCTTGATCACAATATTTTGTTGATTCATCAAGGTTATGTGCTCCCAGTGGTTTCTCATTTCATCAATGATCTCATTCTAGACCAGTTGCTTGGCTTGTAGCAAAGACATATTCCCCTTCAGTTTCCCCATTAGCTCAACGACCTCTTGATTTACAACATGCAGGTTCTTGCTAATAATTTTAGTGTTCATTTTAACAGTCTCAAGCTACTTTTCCTTCTGAGCTAGACTTTCCTGGGAAACATCTAAGTCCTTCTGCACCTTCTTGAGATCTCCTTCTAATATTTGGAGCTTAGTAAGAGCTTTAGTAAGTTGTCCAGTGAGATTATGAGGGTTCCCTCACTTTATTATTCCTTTCTTCAATGGCCTTCCCAGTAGGCCAACTCGATTCAGTAAAAGTTTTTCTACCTTTAGAACCCAAAACAGTTACCTCTGAAGAGAATGAGGCAACAGCCTGTGATGGATCCTCCAAAATCACTTGGAAACCTGACTTGTATGGTCCCGCTTCTACTAGCTTGGTTTCAAAATATTCTTATTCAAGCTCTTGGTTCTTTGCCTTTTTACTTACATGTACATCATCCATATTGATATCTCCAAATTGGTCAACAATCCTTTTTGGTGTCTTTTCCTTGGTCACTGGGGTCTCGATCTCCATTTTTGTATCCAAATGCCATGAATCAAGATTATATTTCCACTCGATTATAGGTCTAGGTTCATGTTCATAAGTCAAATATTTTAACTTTTCTCTACTTCAGGGAATGACACCCTTAGGATCATAATACCAAATATCTCCTTGTTCAAAATCCATTTTCTGAGTAAAGCCTCAAATACTTTGAAAGCCTGCCTTGAATTGACAACAAAAGGCCCTATAGTATTTCCCAATTTAAACATATACCCCTTCTTTGCAAAGAAAAAGTGCAGTTGGTCATTGTTGAGGCTCTTCCTAATGAATTCTAGAGAAAATATTCTCATAGGCAGGAACACAGGCAAGTGATAAGAGGGTAGCTCACACCCATACACTCTACTTTATGTATAATTCTCAAACAGGTACCAATCCCCTACACTGGCATATTTTCTGAGTTGGAGGATCTCTTCTTGTTTTGGAAGAATTCTGTGAGGGACATCGTGGATCAATCTGTATGCAATGGACATGTAATTTGATATGAACTTGGAGTAACTATCAGTGTATGGTATACTCCTAACTGTGACAACCCAGTCGAACACAAAATTTATTTGTTTATTGTCAGTAACCACACTAAGACCTAGGCATTCGAAGTCATTGATGTGAATATACACAAACAATTAGAACAATAGTGAATAATATTGGAAACATGACATGGTGGAAAATTTGTGTAACTGGAATCTTATGGTTGCGGACATGCAAGCTGGAATATTAAACTAGTAGTCGAGTTGCATCATTAGGATCATAAATCCCAGGGCAGCTTTATTGGCCAAGTTGGAATCATCCTCTCCAAGTACATATGTGATTAAGGATAGTATAGGTTGCTTGGGTTCAGAAAAGAGAGTGACAGGGAAATTTTTAGTCACAGATAGAGTTTTCAAGCTCGGGGTTAGGATTTTCTACAAGAGTGATGGTTGCTACTTAGATGGGAAAGTGGAAAAGTGGTAAATTGGGGTGACATCAGTGAATTTTTGCGGCTTGGGAGAAGTGGGATAAACCAGAGCCTTTCAAATTAGTTTCGGAGTTAATTTGAGTACTTTGTTTCTAAAGGAAGAAAATAAGTAGTTTTTCTGGTTGATATAGGTTTTAGCCAGCCAGGAGATACATTCAGGAAAATAGTGCACAGAAGGAGTGACCTGGTAATATAGACTGGAGTCGAATACTTGGAAAAGGTCTTCCCCTCTGACATGATTTCCGATATAGCTAAAAACGAAGGTCAGCGAGGTGATAGGCATAGACGAGGTTGACAATCTCGGATTTTGTGTCCATGAGGGGATCGAGGTAGAAAGAGGGTTTGACCTCACAAGTTTCCATAGTTTCAGGGGTTGTCTTATTCATCCTACGAGTATCTAAACAGAATTATAGGTGTAAAAATGAAATTTTTTACCTGTTGGTCATGGATGATGTCGAAAGCGATGCATGGAGAAAATTCTTGGTAAGTTGTGTGTTCGGACAACATCCTGTATAGGTTACTGGAGGGAGGGAGTTTTTTTGGAACCGATGAGAAAACTTGGGGATTATGAGGTGGGAAAATTCACTTTGATAGCTAGAGGAGAAACAGTCAAATGATGTGGTGTGACGTCATTGGGGGGAGAACGTGGCATAATGGGATTGGATGAGGGCGATGGATTGGTGGACAAGAGTGGGGCCTCTAATTTACCATTTAAAGTTGCATCACACTCGCTTGACAGAGGCATCAACAGGTTGGCCCATGTCGTATGTGGTCCCCACTAATTCTGGTAGGTGGGTTGGCAGACAAGTGGACCCCACCCTCGCCCCTTGGAATCAAACTGAACTGTTGAATCGAGATGTGATCTTAAACTCTGGGGATTCTAGTTCGCTTAATGTCCACGTGGTTTTCCCTGTTGATCTAGTTCCTGGGCTTCCAGGTGGAGATGGACAATGATATGCTTGTAAAGTTGCTCGATATTTAATCGCTTACAACGCCTATTTATGTTTAATTATTTTTGTTGTGTTATGTGTTATCACTCTAGTAATTTCTTAAGTTGTGGGATTTGAGTTTTTAGTCTAATAACACTAGAGGTAACCACAAACCTACTTCAAATTCTAGGATCTAGCCTTCCTAGAATTCAAAGAGGGCTCTCTCTTTAAGATTTATCTTTATTTTTAATTTATGTTTTCAGGCTAGTTATGATAGAACAATTGGTTTTGTTTTTAAAGGTTTTGGTGGGAAAAAATCACTTAGAGGTAAACTAGAGAGAAATATACTTTTCCATTGGGCTACGGAGTCTAAATCTAGCTAGCAGCACTAGAAGTCAAGGCCAAAAAGGTACAAATGTATTTAGGGCAAGATAGATAACCCTCAGAGATTTGGAAAAGTGTTTTTTGGTGAAATGGTATGATCATGATAAAGGACTATGAAGGATCCTTTGATCCAGAAAATGGAAGAAGGAGGCAGGGGTCAAATGGGAGTAGGAGAAATTAAGAATTCCTAACACCAGAAATCAGCAGAAAAACATTAAAATGGTAACTAGTTAAAAACAGGGAGTATACGACTAGCCTGTAGTAATATTCCTAGTTACACATTAAGATAGAACAAACATATAATGAATTGCATGAAACTCAGAAAATAAAAAAATGACAAAAATGGAGTACTTCACTCGTCAGCTTATCACAGGGAACCTGAATTATGATGCCAGTTTTGCTTTGTCCAGTCTGCTACTTCGAAATAAACACATAATAGCCTCCAATGTTCAGCAAAAAGTCTATAGTAAAGTCTAGCAATTTTATTCAACCCTCGATACTTCAAATGTAGAAGTATTTATACAAAATGTAGTTACAAATATCCTAGGAGACATCTAGGAATATCTTTAGGAAATAGAAAATATCTTTACAAAATAAGAGGGATAGTTGCTTAACAAATCAGCAAGCTGTCCTCTTATCCAAAATAAATAGAACTACTTTATCTAACAAGGAGCTTTTGAGTGATTAGCTGTCCTGCTTTGCTGGCTGCTATAAAATATCTTCATTTGAGTTGCCTTAGCTGATACTCTTTCATATGATACTCTTTAATGCTGCTCTTTAACTCGGATACACTTTTGACTGATATTTCCACTGTTTTACTGCTGTAAAAATATATCTTTTGCAGTAAAAAATCAGCAGAATGTCCTTTTGTTTCATTGTTTCTTCTTGACTGTTTTCAAGGTAATTTCTTCACTGTTTTACCTCTCATTTTCACATTAAATATATAAATTCTTGCCACTTTTCTTCACTGGGAATTTTGGATTTCTTTAGCTTTCTAAAATTCTCATCTGCCTCCGTGTATTTAGCAAAATTGGGTTTGAACACAAAAATATGTTTGATCTCATGTTGTAGAAAGAACAAATCTTCAAAGTGTTGAAGGAAGACTTTACCTATGGGAGTGCCTTGTGGCAATGGTTTGCTGACTTGCTCCTTGGAAAATTCCCTAATTTTCTTATCATAATCTTTTTGGGGTATTAGTTTTTCATTGAAGACATGAATTTCTAGCAAACCCTTCTGTCTTAAGTTTGTATATTTCACCATAAAATTTGTTATGGAAATATTCATTGATTCATACTTCTCTTCCAGCTATTTCATCAAATTTTTCTTTGTTACTACTTTTTTAATCTGTAAAATGGTCTATGTTCTATCCATTACCTATAATTCTTCCAGTTCTGTTTTGTTTTTGCTATTCATGAATGTGATGAGTTTTAAATCCTGAGTTGGCTTATTAGTTAACTCGTCCTTGGTCTTCTGAATCTCTTCCTGAGCTGCTAACAATAAGTCTCTCTACTCATATATAACCTGAATTGAAGGCCATTGAGTGTGAATGGCTTCAATTATGTTTTTCCATAGATGATTCTTTACAAATGAAATTTTCTCAGTGAATGTTAGCTCTTTTTGTAAGCCCTTGATTTTCTCTTCAAGTCTAATTGCCTTTTGTTCATGGGTTTTAGCATTTATTTATGCTAACTTATTTGTGGCTTCAAGATTTTCAATCATCTTCTTTAGACTGTTGATTTCATTATTTTTCAAAGACAATTCCTCCATAGCCTTCATAATCTGACCTGCTCCATCAATATGTTGAACCTGTGTTGTAGAAGAATCTATGTTTGAAGTAGTAGTTGAACTCATTGGCACTGCAGTTGCCAGTGTTTCCTTTGGTGCTAGTTTTTATCCTAATGTGGAAGCCACTGCTGTGGTAATCACTGGTATAACTGAAGGAATGATAGGAGTGTCAGTTTCTTTCATAGTTTCCTTCTCTTGGACAAGTTGGTCCATTTGAGATTCCATTTCTTTGATCTGAGCAGTTAGTTTGAGGATGAGCTTCATCATCTCTTCTTTTTCACTTTGCTCTTGAAGGATTTCTTTGGTCTGTGGATGCTCACTTTGAGGAAGCTTAAGATGTTTCCTCAAAGCTGCAATATCATCATTATTTTTCTTGATCAACAATTCTGCTGCTTGAACATTTGAGGGATCGTATCCCACCTGTAAAATTAAATCTTCTAAGGCTTTAACCCTTAGATATTTTGCATACAAAGATCCTTTGTCTAGCTTCATTTGATCCTGCATGTTAAGAATAGTATTCTGCAACTTGGTAGCACTCATTGCCTTTTTCACCAAGTTGAATATACCATTTCAGAGCTATGTCTATGGAATTCAATTTGGTCTAGCTCATGAACATTTTCAGTGTCTACTTCAAACTCCACCTTTTTATAATCTGCCATTGTCTTTGGTGTTGAAGTAGTTGGTTGCAAAAATGACATAATCATTTTGTTTGTAGAATAATCAAAGGCTGTCAGTAGCCTATTTTGATTCCTTGGTTTTTTCTTGAGGAATTGAGAATATATCTTTGATTTAATTTCCTCATTCTTCTTCTTTATCTGCTTATATTTTTCCTTGATATCTAAGTCTTTTTCCTCAGCTGTCTGTGAGGAAGAGGCCTCCATATTTTGTTTCTCAATCATTTGAGTATCATCTTTACCTGTTGTTTGCTCCTTTTCAATCTGTGCAAGAGTTTCATTGATTATTACTGTAGCTTCATCATTATTTACCTCTAGCTCATTTGTATCCTCAACATCAATTACCTTTTCTTTCCCAATTGAACTTAATTTAACCCTTTTATTGTAAATCAGTTTGAAATTTGTTTCTATAGTTTTTCTTCTATGTATGTTCCTTCTTCCCTGCCTCTTTTGACTGAAGTCTCTGGCTATTTTACAACTTCCAGGGCTTGTTTTGTAACCATTTTTCCTATTGTCTCTGTATTAGTGACTGTATCTATCAATGTGTTTTCCACCCATTCTTCTTGATTGGCAAACTTTTCAATCTCTAGCTTGGGCTCATTTATGAAGGGTGTAAGTTTAATTTTACCCTTAAATTGCTCAGGATCCCTTGAGGATCATATTTCCAGGGAAAACTTTCTTGAAATTTGAACTCTACTAGTCTCTTTGAAATTTCTTTTTCTGCCTCTCTGTTATTTATGATGAAAGGACCCACCTGATTCTTCAACTTGAATTGTGTCTTTTTCCTTGCGGCTAAGAAGTTGATAGAGTCAGAATTTAGAATCTGTCTTAAATATTCCAATCAAAAAATTCTCATGTTCATGTATTTTGGCAACTTATAAGGTAATAAGTTGGATCCAAAAATTCTTATCTCTGTATGCTTTTCATAAAGAAACTAGTCTCCCATTTTATTTTGTTCTGATAGTGTAAGATCCTTTTCATTTCTTCATTGACTCTGGGCTGCTTTGCTTTGCACAAAATGTTCATTTCTGGATGGAGGAAAAGGTCTGAAAAATCTATATAAGTGAATTCACTATTCTCTTTCCTTAGCAAGGAAGTCCAGAAGACAATAGATAAAGGCTTACCCTCCAAGTCCATCTTTTGCAATGCAATTGGAAAATTATTAGCTTGGAAGAATAAAAACAAGTGGAACAAGTAGGAAGAGTATATGAAACCCCCTTCAGTGGGTATTTTGGTAAGCTGATGATGAATATTGTCTGTTATGAAACTGGAATAATAAAAAATGAGTGTTGGAGGTTGGCCTGCAGATAAGGTGGATAGAAAGCCAAGAATGGATTCATCAGTGAATCCATCTGTAAAGTATCCCAGTATAAAAGATAGCTTTGAAATAATATGCCTAGATCCTTCAAGAAATTTGGCAGTGGAATAAGGAGAGTTCAACTTAGGAATGTCAACATGGGAAGGCAAAAAGTCTTGAAATATCATAAACTTCTTTGGAAAATCTAGGCTTAAGTACAACTGGGTCAAAAATTCTATAGATAGGGGGACTGATTGAGGATCAAACTGTAATTGCAGCATTTGATTTATTGACTCTACTGTAATAGTAAAAAGGATTTCTCTGTCTGCATTAACAATGGCCCTTTGGTCTGGTTCATAATGCTTTTGACACAGTCTAACAAGGTCTTGTCCAGGGTGGGTCAATGGAACTACATATTGGGGCAAATGAGTCTCCCAAATAGGCATTTCATCTTTGTCCAAGTAATTGTCATAGCACCAATTATGAATTTATAAAAGGTTGAATTCTACCACAGGGTCAACAATATTGTAGTCCATATCAGTCAATGGAAGGGTTTCTTCAGCAGCTACAGGTGGATGGAGGGGATTTACTGATACAGTGGATTTAGCAGTGAGGGCTGGAGTAGATTTAACATCTTTAGGTGTTACAGGTTTATGAGGTTTGGATCCTCCAGGCTTGGTTGGTTTAGAACCTCCAGGTTTAACTGTGATCTGCTTTTTGGTCATTTTGGACTAACTACTGAGCTTAATTTTTTTGCAGGAGTGAATTTTCTTTATCAGAGGATATAAACTATGATAAGACAGAAAACGAGGGTTTCCTGAATTGATTTGACTATAAAAAGGGGTTCTTAAGATATCTAAAGGCTTTAAACCATTTTCTATATGTGAAATTGATCTTCAGAGGTCACAAATTGAGGAAATTTGGCTAAAAAGTGGTTCTTTCGGACTCGGAACTTTCTGGGAAAAAATGGCTAGGGTTTGGCCTATTTTTCGATGTTTTTGGGCAATTTATTCAGGTAAAACCCTTAATTAAAAACTTGGTTCTATTACAGAAGGTTTTGAATGGAATTTGCAGGTTTTAAATTGGTCGAAAAATACCTTTGAACGCAGGTATTTGGTTGCTTGAAGGGTTCTTAGGAAGTAGCGGTTGAATTTGAAGTCTGGTCCAGATTACTGTACCAAGAAATTGTTCCTGGTCAATCTTTAAGGGTTGAATTCGGGAATTTTGGGTATAAACTGACAAATTGAGGCAAAACGTTCTTTACATAGTCGAGCGGAAGTTTTTACAGTTTTAATGCGCAAAATAAACATCAGAGTGTTATATCAAAGGTTTTAATCCTTTGATATAAATCACCATCTAATGCATTAAATGCATGTCCTATCAAATGGCAGGAGAAGTTTTGTTTTTTCAATGCGAAACTAGCAGCAGTTTTTGCATTCGATTTTGGTGGTAAGTGGTTTCTATTGAAACGAACGCGATCCAATAGATATTCACCACGTCACAGGAGGTGGAATTGACGAAACAGCCCATTTCACGTCCGTTTGGGCTTCAGGTGAATGATTACTTTGTGAACGCCATATCGTTTTTGCGCCATTGGATCTGACAAACGAGAGCGAACGTTCAAGATTTTCTTGGAAGGTGCAGCCCAAAAGATGGTGGGACCGGGGTTTGAATGTATAAGCGGGGTTTATCAAAGGTTTCATATATGTAAAGTTGGGATGATATATATGGTTAAAAATGGTTGAATAATGATATTTTTATATACAAAGGTGAAGGCGCATGAGGTGGGATTAGGTTGGTAAGTGTATTAAAAATGTTGGGGGGGGGGGGGGGGGCGGGGGGGGCTATTAAATTTGCACCTTGGGTTAATTATATAAAACATGAGGTTTTATATAACATGGATAAACATGGAAAGGGTAAGGTTTTAAGTTTTGCGATGTTTAACCTTACCTTAGGTTAAAAAAGGTGACTTAGAGGTAGATATTTGTGGGATTTTTCAAAGCTTTTTCAACCTTTATAAAGTGATAAAACATCTTTCCTGACTTAGGCTAAAAATGCTATGAGCGGGGTATATGCATTTTATTGCAAAATACATAGGATATGCGGGTAAAGCCACATTTTTGCGCTATTTATTTTATTATATAGTATTTAGACTTGTTTGAAGGGTCTAATAACTAAAGGGGGCGGGATATTTAATTAATGTTAGTTTTAGACCAAAGGGTGTTTATTTGGGTTTTTAATTTAGCATGTGCATATTAACTTTAGTCTAAAAACTTTATAATAGTGGGTTTTAGGGGGTATTTTAGATAAAGGGAATTATATAGATAGGATAAGGTTTTATTTTTATGGAATTAATAAAGTAAGTTAGAAGTTAATATGAAAAGGGGAAATGGAATACACAAAAATACACTAAATGAGCAAGTAGATTGAAAAATAAAATCATAGCTTATTATTTCATCATTTCACCAATTTACTTAGGATAGAGTGTTTTTTTAGGGTTTTTGTATTTTTATGAATGAAGGAAGTTAATTAAATGGGATTCTAATTTTCATTAAGTAAGAAGGATTATTTACTTAAGAATATGACTTAAATGTGTGAATGAGGGATAAATAATGGTAAAGGGGATTTTATCATAAGAATTCAACATTTTCCACTATCCAGTCATCAAGCCTTTGGTCCGGTCCCAACAAAAGTCAAAGAAATGCTCTGAGCCTCTTTGACTGGAAGTATAAAATACTGAATACCTACAAGGGGAGGGAAATTAGTGATTTTTTCCCGATGATGAATATTTACATGCTTTTTCCCACTTCTTTCTTCCTACCCAACGTTACTCTAACATTTTGTCTTCCTTTTAGCAGGTGCATTTAAGCTTGCTACCTTGAACATTTTTATACTTTTGAAAGCATAAAACTATCTAATTCTACCTTATTTCATCTGAGGGCTCAGATTAAATGATGAGCTCCTCATTATTCTCTACCTAACTAATGATTTGTCAGGATTAAACTGTCCGACAAATATTTATTCACTATCTAAAACATGGAAATTGAAAACATGACAAGTCAAGATTAAACTGTTTAACTCATCATGGATTATGGAATTTATTGACACTTTGCCATATTCATTTATTTAACAGGAAAAGTAAAAAGCAGTGGCATTTGAAATTTCTCACTTTCATGTCTTATTTTCACCTTTTTATTTTGGGGTTTATATTTTTTTAAGTCCTTTCATCTTTCTTTTAGGACTTTTTACCCTCTTTTTTGATTTTTTTATTTTTTTTTTATTTTTATAAATATGGGAAAACAATTTGTAGAAAGCAAGGTATGTAAATATTTTACAAGAATATCAAGAGTCAATTCAAAATTATGAATCCTATATCTATAGGACCTTAACAATGACTTCACATGGGGATGGCATTTCTTGGTGAAATTTCAAGAACTCTAAGACTAGTAGCCCTCAATTTTGACCATGATGATCAAGTAATTGTCTTTTGTTTTTTTCAAAAACTCATATTTATGAAATTTTACTCTTCAAATCTTAGGGCCTTCTCTCCGGGCTTCAACTTTGGAAAGAAAATATCCAATCCAATCTAAACTTCAATGGATATTTACAATGATGTAAAAAGTAACTAGGACTAACTATTGGTTAACTCAGAAGAATAGTAGTGTTTGAGCATTCTACCATTAATTGGTCCTTCTTGAATATTTGTTCCATCCAAATCTTTGATGAAGAAAGAATTGCTACCCCTATATCCATAAATTACATAAGGTCCTTTCCATAGAAAGTCAAACTTCCGATGCTTACCTTTGTCCTCTCTCCTAGAATACCACTTTAACACTTGATCTCCAATGTAAAATTCATCTTCTTTACTTCTTTTATCAAAAATTTTCTTGATTTTATCATGAATGATTTGGGATTTCTCATAGACTTCTTCCCTTGTTTGTTGTAGATTTATAGTCTAATTTATCCTCCTTTGTATATCATTGATTTCTACTTGTGATCCTTGAATGATCTTCATTACTAGAACACCTAAGGATGATGGGAAAATTGCATCCATTGCATAAAAAATTTGATAAGGGGAAGTGCCAATTGACTTTTTGGTGGTAAGTCTATCTGCCCATAAGGCATAGACTAACTTTTTATTCCAGGTCTTTTTGTTATCTTCAAGTAATTTTTTAATGATATTTACAAGGCTTTT
>CM076581.1:923462911-923536090 GCA_034641835.2 Pinus albicaulis | reverse complement strand
ACATCTCAGCTAATACTCTTGTTAAAACCATTTTGTAGAATGTAAATAGGGAAAATCAACAACCTGATATTGTTGATAGACTGACAGCTAATAAGGTCGAGACCAGCACTTGAAAGAGTCAAATTCCTTTCAGCCTGGATCAGGAAATTTCAAAGATCAAAATCTCTGTTCCTTTGACTGAGTTAGCTACCCAGCATGTATATAGGACCCAAATTTTGAAGGCTTTAAATATAGAGGAAAATGAGGATACATTCAATCTTAATGATGACCAGCCCGAGCTTATTTTTGGTCCAAAGATTGAAGGTATGTATCAAAAGGGACCTGTTCCTCCCTTTTATGTGAGTTTAAATGTTCATGAAAAAAATTTGCACAACGCTATGCATGATTCTGGGGCTTCTCATAATTTAATGCCAAAAGCTGTAATGGAGAGCCTGGGTCTAGAAATCACCAGACCTTACAAGGACCTGTACTCTTTTGATTCCAGTAGAGTAAAGTGTTTAGGATTAATCAAAGACGTCTGTGTTAACTTAGCCCAGATTCCAGCCAAATGCTTAGTCATGGATATTGTGGTGGCTGATGTTCCCCCCAAGTATGGAATGTTGTTATCAAGATCGTGGGGGGCTAAGTTACAAGGGACTATGCAAATGGACATGACCTATGCGAATATCCATGTTTTCAATCAGACTAGAAGACTTTACAGGGAGTCTCATATGCAATACACAGTTACAATTCAAGACAGACCACAAAACTCCCCTTTATACTCTGTAAACATAGGCCTTGATTCATTTATCCTTTTTAATGAATAAAAATTGGATGAACAAGTAACTTTAACAGTGTTTATGGCTGATAGAGAGGAGGAGGTAAACACCATAGAACTATCAAAAAAGTTTGCTGAACCGTTAAACAACAACGAACCAAATATGGGTCTTGAACTACAAGTCACGCGTCCTTTGCTTTTAAACCTTGACACTCAAGAAAATGTTCCTCCACTTAACGAAAAACATGAAGAGTCAAAACAAATTCAATTAAGTGTCGCTAATCATGAACAATTAGAAAGTACAGTAATTGAAGAGGACGGTAACCAAACAGACAAAACCGAAAATAGTCCTCTATGGAGTATGTATTTTGACGGGTCATGCACTAGAACTAACGCTGGTGCAGGTGTCTGGATTTGCAACACTGAAAAAAACCACATAGAAAGTCTTTCATGTAGATTAAACTTCCAGTGTTCGAATAACATAACAGAATATGAATCCCTTCTCTTAGGCTTACGATTGTTGAAGAAGTTAGGAGCTGGAAGAATCAATGTGTATGGGGATTCAGAGTTAATTATTAGGCAAGTAAATGGGGAGTATAATGCAAATCATCCTAGACTTAGGGCCTACCAAAATGATGCCATGGACCTTTTAAAAACTTTCGAGGAGTCCAAATTAATTTTTGTCCCAAGAAAAAGAAATATTGTGGCCCACAATTTAGCCTTTGTAGCTAGGACATGTTTAACGCCATGTGAAACCAAAGACTATACGACTCAGATTAAATTTAGACCAGCCGTTCCTGAAAATGAGAAATATTGGAAAGTTTTCGATGGAGACAAACAAATAGAAGACTTTATGCAGTTCAGAAATGAATTTGAACTTCACAGTTCAGATTCAGAATATGAAACAGACTGCAATAATGAAGAAAATTTTCTTCATAAAGAAGAAAGGTCTCCTGAACTTGCTAATGTAAACCTGTTATCTAGAAAAATTGAAAACAAAATGGAGATGAATGCAAAATTAGAAACAGAGGAGTTATAAACTCTGCACTCTAAAGTCTGCACTCTAAAGATGAAAGTTTGCCAAGCGGTCTAGCACCATTAGAAGAGTTGTTTGATTTTAACGATGTGGCCAAGAAGCCAAAACTGGAACCTGTAGAGACTGAAGTGGAAGAGTGCAATATTGGCAGTGAACTTAAACCTATGATGATTAAACTGTGTAAGACTTTACCAGCTCACATTAAACTCAAATACATAGAGCTATTTAAAGATTTTTCTGATATTTTTGCGTGGAGTTACGAAGATCTTAAGTCCTATGACACTGAAATAATACAGCACAAAATCCCTCTCAAATAAAACCAAAAACCATTCAAACATAAACTGCGCAGAATAAACCCTGTTCAGTTGCCTTTGGTTCAGAAGGAAGTCATGAAAATGTACGATGCTGGTATTATTGTCCCTATTAGATATTCTGAGTGGGTGTATAATCTGGTGTCAGTTAGGAAGAAAACTATAGAGATCAGGTTTTGTATAGAATTTAGAGACTTAAACAAAGCTTCATTAAAAGACAACTACCCTTTACCCAAGATGGATCACATATTACAAAGGGTAGTTGGTTCAAAAAGAATTTCTTTGCTGGATGGCTATTCAAAGTACAACCAAATTTTAGTCCACCCTGATGATCAATTAAAGACAGCGTTTACTACACCTTGGGGCACTTTCATGTATGTGAAAATTCCCTTCGGTCTAATGAATGCTGGAGCAACTTTTTAGAGAGCCATGGACATAGCATTCTCGGAGGAACTGGGCTTCTTCATCATTATCTATCTTAATGATGTTACTGTGTTTTCAAAACAGATGAAGAGCACTTAGAACATTTAAGAAAAGTTTTCGAGAAATGCAGAAAGTTTGGGATATGCTTAAACCCTAAGAAGGTAAACTTCTTGGGCACATTATTTCAGAAGAGGGTATTAAGATAGATCCAAAGAGGATTGAGGCCATATTGCAAATCTCTCATCCTCGAAACATCAAAGAGTTGCAATCTTTCATTGGAAAGATTAAATTTTTGAGAAGGTTCATCCCCAACTTGGATGAGCTCCTTAGGAATATCACAAACATGTTAAAAAAGGAGCAAGGGGTAAAATGGACCTTGGAAGCAAAGAAGTCCTTTGAACTGGTGAAACAAGCGTTAACCAAAACACCGGTTCTTATAAGTCCAGATTTTTCAAAAGATTTTTATATTTTTTCATTTGCATCAGAACATACCAAGATGCTGTCCTTTTATAGAAAAATCCACAAGGACAAGAGAAGCCTATTTCATTCTTTAGTAAGGCATTGAGGGATTCCCCTCTAAAGTATAACATTATGGAGAAGCAAGATTTTGCTTTGTTTAAAGCTTTGAAAGACTTTAGAGTGTACATCCTTCACTCACACATCATTTCCTTTGTCCCAAACTCAATTGTTAAAGACATTATAACACAGGACCCAGATGGTAAGAGAGGTAAGTGTATTGTTGTTATTCTTGAATATGATTTAGAGATAAAACCCACTAAACTCATCAAAGGCCAAGGTCTAGCTAGATTAATGGCTGGATCCAATTTTGAAGTTCTTGATATTAATATGATTGATGCTTTGGACGACCAAGAAGGATTCTCAACTCCTATTGTTGAAGACCATTTTATGAATTCTCCTTGGTATGATGATATTATTTATGTTTTGCTTAATTTAAATACACCTCCTAGTTTGACAAAGACAAAGGCAAGATTCCTAAAGTTAAAAGATGTAAACTATTGCATTATAGATAAATGTATTTATTGGAAAAATGCAAGTGGCCTATTGCTTAAATGTTTGCCTGAGTTTGATGCAGAGAAGGTTAAGCATGAGTTCCATGAAGGAGAGTGTGGAGGTCATTTATACTGGAAGACAACAACCAACAAAATTTTGAGGGTTGGCTTCTATTGGCCTACTCTTTTTCCTGATATACACAAGATGATCATTGCCTTTCATAAAAGTCAACTTTTTGAAGGCAAAAGAAAACTGCTACCCCTGCCTCTGCATCCAATCATTGTTGAAGCCCCATTTCAACAATGGGGACTTGAATTCATAGGAGAAATCCATCCACCATCTTCTGCCCAGCATAGATGGATTCTCACTGCCACAGACTATTTCACTAAGTGGATAGAAGCCATACCTTATAGGCAGGCCAATGATTCAGTTATTATAAAATTCATGGAGATTAACATTCTCTCCAGATTTGGATGTCCTACCAAGATCATCACTGATAATGAAACAACATTTGGATCAAAGAAGATGGTTTAATTCTGTCACAGATATCAGATAACATTGGGGCATTCCACGACCTATTACCCTCAAGGTAATGGACTTGCAAAATCCTCAAACAAGAGTTTAGTGAACATAATCAAGAAAATTTTGGAGGATAACAAGAAGTCTTGGCACACAAAGCTTGTTCATGCACTTTGGGCTAACAGATTGACATTAAAGAGATCTATTGGCATGCCACCTTTTCAGCTTGTGTATGGTACTGATGCAATTTTTCCAAACAGCCTTGGTGTACCAGTGATGAAGTTGATTCAATAGTTGCAAACTGAAGATAATGACATGATCATAATAACAAATCGGACCATTCATCTTCAGTAAATCAGAGAAGAGGTATATATGAAAGCATTGCAGAAGAATATCAGCATAAAAAAGCTTTTTGACAGAAGAACAAAGGCCAACAATTTCAAAGTTGGGGACAAGGTTTTAAAGTGGGACTCAAGGAGGGAAGACAAGGGCAAGCATGGAAAATTTGACAACTTATGGCTTGGCCCTTACTCTATTCATTCAATTGCTAGTAACAACGCATATTTCTTACAAGAGTTGAATGGAGCAGAATTGTTTGGGGGTCCTGTCAATGGCAGGATGCTTAAGCATTACTTCTCTTGATCCATCCCATGTTCTGAAAGCCGTTTTTATCTTTTTTATCATTATAAATATCTCATCCACCATTGCATTCAAAGTTAGAAAAATCAAAAATACAAAAACAGTGAAAGAAAGAAAAGAGGGCAGATTGTAAAAATAAGAAAGGTACAGCCCCATACCAACAAAAAGAGAGACAAATTTGAAATTGTGCTAGCTTAAATGTTGCTCTTGAAAAACACACTTCTAGTTAGTCAAACAGCCTAATCTTGATTAACTAGTTTTAAGTTTCTGCAGATAGGATAGTGAATTCGATTTGCCAAACTGTTTAATCTTGGCTTATCAGTAGATAGTTTAGGATAGAAATTAAAGGTTCAAACAAGCTCAAAATCTGACCCTAAGTTTCCAAAGAGAGATGAATCAAATCTGTTTTCTTTTCTGAGTCAAAAAAGATGTAAATCTGGTTATAATTAGCTCAAAATATGAACCAGAGAACAAGGAAAAAACAACTCACACCGTAGTCAAAACAAAGCTGTAGAAAAGAGGAAGGAAATGATTTGAAATTTCAGATCTTAAGCCTTCCATTTTTGACTTAATTTTCTGCAAAATAATATCTATGTGCAGCTTGTTTTTTATGCCATAGATCACAGCAAGTCAAACAACTTAATCTTGACTTGAGTATTTTTAAATTTATGTTATAGAATGTAGAGAATAAAATCTGTTAGACTGTTTAATCCTAACAGATTGATAGAATAGGTAGAGAAGCATCCGAACTCAACTGTTTAATCTGAGTTCAGGGAGAAATAAGGAGTAGAAATAGATTAGATTTCCTGCTTTCAAAAGAATAAAATGTTGTAAAAGAGTTTGCCAATCCAAGTGCACTCTAAATAATAAAAAATGTTAGATCTGTAGGATTGGGTAGGTAGAAAGCTTGTATATGAAAGATCCGTTGTTTTTATGGCTGCTAATATGTTTTCAGAGAAATATCATTCAAGCAAAGGAAATTAGCCCAATGGATGAGGCACAGGTCAGCCTCCTAGAGAACACAATGGATGAGGCACAGGTCAGCCTCCCAGAGAATGCAAGTCTGAAGTTCTTGATGCCTTCAAGAAGGCACCATCCCCAAGTGGAGCCACTGTTAGCCACCTATAAAATTTTTTATAGAAAAAGGTGGCTAAAATTTTTTATAGAAAAAGGTGGCTAAAAAATTGTATTGCTAAAAATTGTTGGCTCTTGAAGACTCTTGAAGGCCTCATGCCTCTGTCCAAATCTTCACTATTGTTCCCTCTTTTATATACTCGGAATTTCTGTTGATTTCATGAGAAAAGACTGCTGCAAAATCATCATTTTTCCCCCTCCTCCACTCAAAACTAACCTTCATTTTCTCCCCTTTTTTTCTCCATAAAATTCCTCTATTTTTCATGATTTCCCTTCTCCCATTCGTGAAAACCCTCTTTACATAGTTTAAAACTCATTTTTAAACTATACCGAAACCCCTAAATCCATTGTAAAGCTTGAAAATTTCATGAAAAATACATATTTTTGGCATAAAGGCTTAAGCCCCCTTGGGCTAAGCCTTAAACCATTTCCCCTCCATGTGCCCCAGTGCTAGAACCAAGCGCAAGACATCCAGGCTCTTATCGCATCGAAAAAACACAGCGAGCACAAGTCTTTTTGTTGTAGACAAACTTCGATGCGATTAGCCCTCTGTTTCATAACCCCCGATCATATTATTTTTTCATACAACACGTGGGCCTTCAATCGGGTGCTAAATCACTGTGAGAATCCATCTTCGATCCATTTTTTCCTTTGTATATCAAAAAACCCACTTATCCAAAGTTTCGGTCTAACGCGCCCATACAACGATTTTTAAATGAAAATTAGTTAGATTAAAAAGACCCGAAGCGCAATCGCTTCGGAGAATTCCAATGGGTTGATTGAAAGACCGCATGAAAAATTCCGATGCGATTAAGTCCCATATGTATAAACTCCGCCCTCCGCTTTCCATTCCATATAACTTACGCCCGGGACCAAGAGTTTAAGTCCCGAGGCGCCAATCACATCACAAAATTCCAATGGGTTGATTGAAAAGCCCGAGCCCGAGGCTCCGATTGCAATTATCCCTTTGTTATATACGCCCCAGGCCCATCATGTTCCATATAACTAAAGGCCCCGCAGACGGGCACCAGCCATTTCATACATATATATTCCACCACCAAAACCTTTTTTTTATTAGATTTTTGGGTTTTTCATATATCATAAGGGTTTCTGCCGGTGCATAAGTTGAAACAATATTGACCATTGATCGTAAGTAGATCAAACAGCCCGTGTAACATCGCATCACAAAATTTTCATTGAGCGCAATTAACATAATGCCTCCTCTGATTAACATCTCCCGATTCTTTCCTTGCCATCGATCTGAGCTGCAGATCGACGACCCATAACTAATCGCTCCATCGCACTCCGAAGTTCATTACCCTGCCTATTGCGACCTCTCGACGCATTTTTCACCGTCGATCTGATCTGCAGATCGACGGTCTTCTTCTAATCGCATCAGATTTTTCCATCGGGTGCGCCTAATTGCTTTACTTTGCCCCCCTCCGATCACCGATTCCAGATTCACCCTCCGCCATTGATCTGATTCCCAGATCAACAGTCATCACTCAATCGCATCACAATTTTCTTGCTGAGCGCATTAACATGATTCCTCCGTCGATTGCGATCCTCCGATTGGATCTGGACCATCCACGTGTCCAGATTGGACGGTCCCAGATCCTTCCCGTATTATCTCATTGCCCTCCGCCTTCCACCAAAGGGTTTTCAAAACCAACCACCACCATTGATCACTGTGCGATCAACGGTTCCGTCTTATTCTTCCCTTTGCTCTCCTTTTAACCATCTCTTGGCTAATCTCCACCGTTGAATGATGCCATCCAACGGCCATGCTCCTCCCACGCCCTCTGAAGCAGTTTTTCCCAAAAAAACGCAGGATTTTTTAATTATTGTTTGTATTTTGCAGGGATTAATGGCTTTCCATTATATCGAAAGAAAAGCCGAAGGCCGGGAAAGATGTTCCCCATGCCTTTGATTCATCAAAGGAGACCATTCGCGAGGTTCGAATTCCACGTATCATCAATGCTTCATGAGGCATTGATGCCATACAAGCCCTGCGCGGCCTGCACATCAACAAGACACGGGGTTATTAAATCACAATTAAAAGACTATAAGTGTCGAAGACAGAACACAGCAGAACAAAAGGATTGGAGATAATTTGGGGATTACGGCTAAGAATGATTATCAAAAGCCTAATCCCTAGAATTAAAACACAGTTAAAAGAAAATCATAAGTGTTTTATCAGATAGAAAGGCCTCCACCACCACATCTGAGGCAAATTGATTCCTCTCAGCTACCACAAAGCCACCTATGCCTCAAAGCATGCAAACAGAGGCCAAATTTATTGTTCGAAATCAGATATTTGCCTCAATGCAACCAAACAGTTAATTTTGCTGAAAGAATTTAATGACAAAAATATCAGCAGAGTTACTATAACATAACGCAAAGCCTTAAAAGTCAACAAGAGCTCCCACCGAGCTTAAAATATTTAATGTATATCAATTAATACAGTGAAACACCTGTAAACTTCTTCATCGAGCCCCTCAAAGGCCGAGAAGGCATCACTCTGTATTAATTGTCCTGAGAGATCTTTTATCAGATCTCACCTCCTCATTCTTCTATAAATAATTCTGTAGAAGATGAGAAATGGTTGGTTGCAGAACTTTGAAATATATTTGAGTTCGAAACTTCTACTTGTAAATAGTGTTCACTGGCCCTTGAAGCTCTGTTTATGTTTAGATTAGTTAGGCTGAATAGTGAAGATGATTGTTGAACTGAAACATTGGACCTGAAGACTGTAACTGGTTTGACATCAATAACAAGCTGCTTCTTGGGATCCTGGTCTATATCATTGGTGAAGTGCCCCTTTCTTTGTTATTTTTTTTCCTTCTATGTATGTCATATTGTTCACTAGTCTCTGATAAAGAACAACATTTATAGAGTTAGGATTTACTGTTTACCAGTACCCTTCTCTCACTGATATGCTTTATCTCAATGTTTTCCTCCAATTTGTTTATTTAAGAATGATTCAATACAGTTTAAGCAGTTAGGAATGTTGGCGTTCCCTCGTCCTACTGTTTGCTTTAAACATTGTTCTTGAAAGTTATTTTCATCATTTGCTTATTAAATTTAGACTAGAAAAGTGATGGTTTGCCCTGTTTCTAGTTTCTATTCTCCAAAGGCAGATTCTGAAGGTTTCCCTTGGTGTTGACTAAAAGCAGACTAGGTTTAAAAGTACCTTATCTGATCTTAGGTTACACTTTGTTTCTCTTATGTGTTTTCATACTTTATGAAGGTAATTATGTGGATTATTGGATTGTTTTCCAATTAAGCTACTTTAATACAAACTTGCCCAAGAAGTCTATGGTTAGCCCTGTTCTTGGTTGGTTTTAAACAGTTACTTAAGAGGCTTTTCTTGTTTGGACTGACTATAAATCCTTGGTGAAATTATTATCAGTTTCCACCCCTCTAACACTTTATTGTTTCCATTCCATCATTTTAATCTCCAATAATCTGTCCGGATGCGGGTGCTATGGGAATTGGGAGGACTGACAGGACGCAGGGCGAAAGGACGGGAGGCCACCTGCCTACCCGCTTATAACCTTCAAGCCCACCTGATATCATTTATTTCCCAGAGCCTATTCTTTATGACCCGGATATGGAGTCGATCTTCTTCATTGCGCCTGGCTCTCGAGGCCACCTCGAACGCTGTTATCGTGCTATGCATTCGACCGCCATGCTTTGTCATTCAATGCAGTTTTGGTTTGCAGTATTGGTTTGCCGTCTGGGGTTGCTATTTATCATGGAGCCGTCCGCCCCTTCGCCTCTGTCATCGAGCTGCAATCCTGCTCTGGACAAGGCCTCTGTTCGCACCTTCACCGGGTTGCGCTGCTGCAACACCTGCTGTCTGGTGCTTGCAGAGAATTCCCACATTTCCATCACAGGCTCTTGTAATTCTGCCACTGAAACTCGTGGCTCGTCTTCTGCAAGGTTTTCCACCGATTCTCACTGGTTTTCTAGTTCCCTTTCCGCAGCGAACATGCCCAGAGTCAGACAGAGGATGCGGCCCCGTCGAGGCTCCTCGCGGGCGACCAGAAGGCACTCGCCTTCCCCCACTTCCTCTCCGTCCAACTCCTCCGCGACTTCGGACAGCTTGCCCCGTCTCCTTCATGGGCGACTGCTACGCTCAGGTCGACGTCTGGACTCGCCCTCTGGTGATGCACTTCCAGCTCAATCTCACACGGCACTCTTCTCCTTTGATTGCGCCCTCGACAAACCCCGGGTCATCGTCGCCATCTCGGTCGTCTTCCTGGAGGAACCAAAGCCGGAGTCTCCGCCTGTTCCGCTTGCTCAAGATGAATGCGCAATTAAGGACGAGAAGCAACAGGATTCACCCTCTGAGAACAGGACTTCTTTGCAGGTCGACGCTGGGGCCATTCTGGGTCAAGACGCTGCGCCTCCACCAGCTGTTCATGCACAGGGCATTCAGGACGACTTCGGTTGCAACATTGAAGAAATCGAGCCGGATGAGTAGCTATGTCCCCCCCCTCTGTCTTTTTGTCAGCTCTCTGCCCACTCTGAGGGTATGCATAGTCGCCTTGCTAGTTCTTCATGTTTTTTTTCATTCTCATGAGATGATGGGCCGCGTGAAAGTCATTGTATCTGTGTTTAGTGTCATGGTCATGCGCTCTGTGTCAATGTCTGGATGCGGATGCATTGTTATTTTGTTCTGTGTCAATGTCTGGACTTATCAGTGCGATCCCCTGCGTGGGATTTCTTTAGTTTCTGGTTCTCATGGCTGGTTTCCCTCTCGCAGGGCAGCCTTTTTTCAGTCTTGGTCTGTTAATATGCCTCCCAGCAGGCTCTGCTATGGCCACGGCCAGTTGTACATTATTTCTCTTTAATTAATAGATTACCCTAACTTAGAAAAAAAAAAATCTCAATAATCTTATGATATATATGACTTGCCCCTTGGATCACTCTTGATGTTGTTGCTCAATTAAAGCCCTGTTATGACTCCATATCCCAATGGACTAAAAACCAGCGTTATATTTATCTTTTTAGACAAATTTGTTCTATTCGCTTGCAACTTCTCACCTTTGAAACTTTTTTCACTTAGAACTTTCCCCTCAAATAATAATCATGCTCAACCATCCAAAAAAAAAACAAACCCTCGGCCTTCATAACTAGCCTAATATCATTACCCCAAACTTCAAAGAAAAATCCATCTTTGCACTTATTGGAGAGATCCCTCTCCGGATTCAGGAGGGCTAGATCCTAGAATCCCAAAGTGGTTGAAACGATGTTTCTCCCTGCGGTCGGAATTTTTCCAATCTTGTTGATTACAGGGAGCTAACAGTGAGCATATTCTATATGTAGCAGGAGGCTATTTGTAGATGGTTGGTAAAATGTGAAAAATAGATGAGATTCTATTTTTAGAAGATTGGGCGAAGTCTATTTATAGATCGCTGATCTAAAAATAGATACATGTCGATTATTATTAGCTCTTAATAATAATCAGACAGTAAACAACAACTTATTCTCTTGGAGCACTTTATTTCAGTGAACAGATTTGTAAAATCAGTGGGCTAAAGGAATTACACAATTTCTAAGGGTTTACTGGAGTTCATGCATGGAGGATTCAGTTAGAACTGAAGTGGAAAAGTTATGAGAGAGTTGGAAGAGTAGTTCATGGAGTTGTATTCAGTTTAACTCAGTTAGACTCAGTTGAGCTAGTTGTATCTAATCTAACTGAATGATACACTAGTGAGAGTGGAGTGAATTAATTAGTTAATTAATTCACAAATAATAACTCATTAATCAACTGAACAATACAGCAGTTAACTACAGTGCATGTTAGATCTAGTGGAGACCCAACGCAGAGATAGGTGAAAGGGTGAGATAGACTATTTGTTGTGACCATAGTGATGCATGGATTGCATCTATATATACATTAGAGTTTCCAATGATAATAACACAGTCAAGGAGAGTGGGATTTCATCTAATTGTTCTTTGTAATCAGCTTAGATTGCACAGTGGAGGCAGGCTAGCAGGAGGGTTGAGATTGGTGCATGGATTTGCAGATTTCTTCTATGTTAGTGTGTGACGATTGATTGTACTGAGAGCTTGATGTAATAAGCTTTGTATGAGATTGTTACATGATCTCGATGATACATAGTGTATGATAGTTGGGATTTTTAGCTTCAGGCTTTCCCGTTAAAAAATTATGTTATGTGCGATTGTTTTTATGCTTCACATGTGTGTGCAATTAATTTTCTGCAAAATATTAACATTGGAATGATTTTGTATTTTGTAAGAAGTTAAATATTGTGAGATCAGGGGAATCTAGATGTATGCATGCTTAATGTATACTTATTTCTACATGGTATCAGAGTTTTGTTAATTATTTGATATTTCAATTGGGAAGCGGTGCTGAGTTTTGTGCTGGTGGAGAATTCAACTTTGCTGCAGGAGTTTCTTGGTGCAACAGTTGAGTATACATTGAAATGTCTTTCAATGGGTTGTGGTTGGAGTATGCACTCGAGGGAAACTATAACTACATAGCCTGGAAGGATAGGATGGAGGCGGTGCTTGAAGATAATGGCTTGAAGGAATTAATTGAGAGAGATGTTCCTAAGCCCACTTCGGCGGATGCGACAGTACTTGATGCATGGCAAAAGAAAGTAGCAAGGGCGAGGAGGATTCTGGTGGAAGGTGTGAGAGACCATATTGTCTCAAGACTTCATGGGAAAGCCACTCCATATGTTATATGGAATGCTTTGACAGATCCTGTCCAAAGCATCAGCGACCAGAGGAAGTTGGCGCTAAAAGATAAGCTCAGAAAAATAATGATGCAGAAGAATCTTTATAAATTTGAAGTGGATGGGATTTCTACGGAGATTCCTACTGTTGAGAAGTGCAAGAAAGGCATGCAATTGAAGCTTGAGAGGGAGTAGTATTTTCATGCAGGTAAGAGTGAACCTCAGGATCTGGAGCAACCACATGATGAGGATCATGGAGTGGGAGCAACCACTCATGCAGAGAAATTTCGTGCCAGATGGGCAGAGGGAGTGCATGAAGCTATACCACCAGGTGAGAGGTGGGGCGACATGTATGAATAATCGCAATAGGATATTTCTGGGTAGGATTCATTGAGATGGTGTGGATATCATGAATTGAACATGGCTATGAGGAGCTCACAGAGCAGCAGTAGCATGATCAGTTGGATTGATGCAAGCGGATCAAAGTGACAGTGTCGCATACTGGAGCGCACTTCAAAGTTGAAAGCAAGTGAAGAGTGCATGGGTGTAGAGTTCAACAACGCAGTGGTTCCTGAAGACATGTATAGTAGCAAAGCAGAAGTCGAATAATTTGATGATAGATGCATTAGACTGATTGAGTTGTTTGGAGCCTTTCAGTTTCAGAAGTGTTGCAACAAGAGTTACAGAGCGGATGCATGGGGTTGCAAGGCGAATGCATGGAGTTGCATGTCGCATGAAAAGACAATCCTTTCTTGTTGAGAGGGAGTGTTGAAGTTTGCAACAATAAATAGTGAAGGAGGCATCCTGAAACATCATCCTTGATCCTAGTTGGAAAATAATCACCTAAACTAGGTGGGGCCCACACAAGCTATTTTTAGGTGTATGTATATTTTTAGACATGGTGAGCATATTCTATATGTAGTAGGAGGCTATTTGTAGATGGTTGGTCAAATGTGAAAAATATATGAGAATCTATTTTTATAAGATTGGGCGAATTCTATTTATAGATCGTTGATCTAAAAATAGATGCATGTCGATTATTATTAGCTCTTAATAATAATCAGACACTAAACAACAACTTATTCTCTTGGAGCACTTTATTTCAGTGAATAGATTTGTAAAATTAGTGGGCTAAAGGAATTACGCAATTCATAAGGTTTTACTAGAGTTCATGCATGGAGGACTCAGTTAGAACTGAAGTGGTAAAGTTATGACAGAGTTGGAAGAGTAGATCATGGAGTTGTATTCAGTTTAACTCAGTTAGACTCAGTTGAGATAGTTGTATCTAATATAACTGAATGATACACTAGTGAGAGTGGATTGAATTCATTAGTTAATTAATTCACAAATAATAACTCATTAATCAACTGAACAATACAACAGTTAACTACAGTGCATGTCAGATCTAGTGGAGACCCAGTGTAGAGATAGGTGAAAGGGTGAGATAGACTATCTGTTATGACCATAGTGATGCATGGATTGCATCTATATATACATTGGAGTTTCCAATGATAATCACACAGTCAAGGAGAGTGGGATTGCATCTAATTGGTCTTTGTAATCAGCTTAGATTGCGCAGTGGAGGTAGGCTAGCAGGAGGGCTGAGATTGGTGCATGGATTTGCAGATTTCTTCTATGTAAGTGTGTGATGATTGATTGTACTGAGAGCTTAATGTACTAAGCTTTGTATGAGATTGTTACATGATCTCCATGATACATAATATATGATAGTTGGGGTTTTTTGCTTCAGGATTTACCGTTAAAAAATTGTGTTATGTGCTATTGTTTTTATGCTTCACATGTGTGTGCAATTAATTTTCCGCAAAAGATTAACAGTGGAATGATTCTATATTTTGTAAGAAGTTAAATATTGTGAGATCAGTGGAATCTAGATATATGCATGCTTAATGTATACTAATTTCTACACAATGGAGTCGACGGGTGTAAAGCAATCTAAAAATCCAGTTGGAACTATACACCTCAGAACTAGACTTATAACTTTTTCATTTACCTAGGGATAAACTTCAGTTTGATCCCCAGCAATGACGCCAAATATGTTAGCCCAAGGAGTCACTCCTTGACTGCAAAAGGAGTAAGCCTTACACATCATAGTTCATTTCAAATTTTTTGGGTTTGAGTGGTGGGATGGTTTCTCAAAGAGTTTGAAATGATTTTTATTCTTTAATACTTTCATGCATTTGGCAAGTTGTGGCAAGTATAAATTGTATGGGAAAATTGGTAGTATAGGGATCAGAGTGTAACAAATGAAAGTAGATGGATATTTGGTACTTATTCTAAGAAATATTCATATCCTAAATTAGTCACACTGCTATAATGATGGCTCTTTACACAAAATCTGTTTTATGTAAAGTAAGCAACATTCAGAAAGTAGATTGCATGCATAAAATACTTCATAAATATTTTATGAAACCTTCACTAACATGTTCTACACAACATTTATATGACTTGCAGGAAACTAAACAATAAACAATTTACTATTAGATCCTCTAACAATTTCTTACTCGCACTTTAATAGTTGTTGCAACTCATAAATTAGAAGACATAAACAATGAGAGAAACACACCATACATTAGATAGTCCTCGAATCATAAAATCCTCTAGCATGAAGTGAAAAAAATATTTTTCTTTATTATATTAAGTCTTCAGTTATACCAACATCCAACCCTGAAATGATACTTACAAATGGTATATATAGAAAGAGAGGCACCAACTCCATCTCTCCTAAAAAGAAGGAATCACTATTCCTAACATTACATAGGTGTTATAGGACATTAAAACTATATCCCATTGAAATATGACTGAAAGGGAAGATGTACATGAGAGAAGATAAGAGAAATTGGATTGAACTACTCAGTATGCTGACATTCTGCCCCTTTTTCTGTTGATTTGTCTCCTCGTGACTTTGGTTCTTTAATAACCATGTGTCTTCATTAAATATAACCTTCAATTACCTCCTAACCACCTAAAAACCACCACTTGTTATATCCATGTCGTTATGAGTCCTTATATTTCCTAAACTTTCTTGGAAATTTTTCTGACAAATGTCAAAAATCATTTAAAACAGGCACTACCGGAAATTCCGGTAAAAACTTGTAACTGTGAAAAAAATGTAATGCTAAAATAATTTCTGGTAGCGCTTTGTTTCTTTTTCAAAAATGCACAACAAACACTTGTAAAACCTATACAGACTTATACACTTTGAAATTTGATATTTTGTTCCAAATATACTTAGAAAGAAAAAAGGTGTTTTATTAGGAAACCTTTATACCTTTCTTCCATATGGGTTGCAGCTTCAGCAAGCTTGTCCAAGTTTTATTTGTTGTCAACAACTTATTTTTATCTTGTGGTCTATGCGGTTGTTTCTTTGATAGTGGTATTTTCCTCATTTGAACCCTTTTGAATTTTTCTTCTTTTTGAGGGTTATGTTTGTTGATCTGAAGGGGATTTGATTTTGTATTTTTTCTTTGACTCATTAGTCTATATTCCTTCAAATTTTCCTTCTACATATACGACCTCTATTGGAAAAATTGGATTATGCAAGGCCTTAGATTTGAGTCTGAACTGGTTGTTGTCTCTGGTGTGTCTTTTTCTACTAGCAGCAACGTGTTTGGCCTTCTCTTTCCTTCTTTTGCTACTGATTTCATACCCTACATATTTTATGAGCTCTTCATCAGACTTAGTCGGCTGATATTATTTCTGAATTTTTTGTTGAATGTCTACTTTCGGAATTTCTGGTAGGACATGTGCTTTGGATTTTTCTGCTTTTGAAGGCCTTCCTCTTCGAGCTCTGGTATAAACTTTGGAAAAAGGAGGAATGGGGGGCACCATCTTCATGGATTTAGGTTTATTGATTAATGAGCTCTCTCCTTTCTCCAACGTCCTCTCAAAATTGGCTGAAGGAGTCTTTTCTTTTCTGCCTTTAGTATTATGGATATTCTACTTCTTATCCTTTCTCTTTGTTCTTTTTGCAAGATGAGGGTGTTATTGTGAAGCTAGAGATAGTTGAGCTGGAACATCTAGTGTAGGTGTAGGTTGGCCTGCCCTATAAAATAGAAAATGGTCCCATGATTGATTTATTTTCCTTAGTTCTTCTTCAACTAACACTTTAATGATACCTTGATGATACAAGTTGTATTCTGATGCAACTATGTGTGTTTGAATCCTAGCTGACATTTTTGTCATGCTCTTCAACAGAAAGAGTGGAAAGTTTAGGATCTTCATACCTACAACATGAAGCAAAAAACTCATATGATAAATAAAAACAACAATATACCTCCTCTCACAGGTGAGGTAAATTTTGGTGAGCTTAACAACGTTAGACCATTCACTTTTGAGGTAAATGTTGGGAATTCCTTTGGCCCAATTAGGATCTCTATGTCCATCTTTAAGGAAATTTTTGAGGTCTCCTCCAGTGATGACTTTGCCTTTAAACCACTTTTCTCCTTCCTATGGAAGGTTGAAAGCTTCAGCAATTTTATTTGTTGATACCTGTAATCTAAGAACATAAATGGTTGCTTCTTTTCCATTGAAAGAGCATGAAAAATCCTGAGCTACTCCTAAGTGAGAGCTTCCTAGCCTTGAACATAGTGGATACCACCGTACTTGAACAAACAACCTCCTCACATTCGAATTATCATCCACTAGGTCAGCTCCTTGTGGCTCAATTCATTTTAACTTTGATCCTCTCTTAGTCATCTTCAGTAATAAATGAAGTTTGTCTATTGAAATATGATAGGTGGAAAGGCTAGAAGAACTCACCTAATAGGTGTTGTTGTGTTTTATATGAGATCTTGTATGAAATATAAGACTCCTTTCTCAAGCTAATCCCTAGAAAATCTTTTTCACCAACAATTAAACTCAAAACATATATTCTTCCTTCCCTCTCAGTGGTTTAAAACAGATGCATAGGTTCACCTTCCCATGCAACAGATTTTTCATTATGGTAAGTATCTTGGACCGTAGCATGTACCATGCGATAGTCATTATGATCTTCACTTGGCTGCATAGCTTCAGATGGTATGCTACAAGTGGCTAGAGATGAGTGAATCTGTAACTGTCAGTCACCTCCACTTAATCTTTATTATAGGCCTAAATTTCTGGCAGCGTCTATGCATGATAAACCAAAATATCATCGCATTAATACTATCGATCCACGATATATTCCAACGAAAATCACGTACTTTGATGTGAGTATGAACTGAATCAGCTGACAGACGGGACAGAACAAAGGCTGGTTGTGCTAACTGCATATTGACACCTAGCGTTCACCACGTATAACCACGACTCTAACTTAACATTACTAAAGTAAAACCTTTCCTATCACGTGACATAAAACAAGATAAAATATTTAAAGAACATTTTATAACAAGAACACGCGGCTTTACACAAAGAGGATGTGATTTTCTGTTATTTTATTTTTTAAAAATAGGGGAAGTTACCGGAATTTCTGGTAGCATCAGATTAAATAAAAACAGACAAAAAACAAAATTAAACAGACTGCCCGAAAAAGGCTAAAACAGAGGCTATTGGAAATTTGGGTAGAGTTACATTTTTTTTTTTTGAAGTTTACAAAGTATAATCCTAAAAAGCAAAAAAATTTAAAATAGACTCACGACTTAGCAAGGAACTGTGCTAACATGGAGGCCATTGGTCCTTGATAGGAAAACTTCTTCAATTATTTATTTTCACACTAGCTTGGGCTTTGTCTTCACCTCAGCTCTCATACCATGTTAAATTTAGATAACCATGGTATGTTCTATGCTTAAATCAATTTACTTCAATATTTCTTATAGACTCAATTCAGATTAGAAATCACATAATCATTGAAAGTAAATGTTGATAGAACATAATAATAGATTGACACGAGAAAAGCCAATATAATAAATTAGAATTTACAATTCTTCTTCTCCAGCAAATATAGAGAGAAATGTTTGTTACAGTAGTCAATAGGATGCCCTAGCCAGCAAAGACTTTGGCTGGTTAAACCAGCTATTCCAACCTCCCGGAGGTTCAGTCAAACACATACAAGATAATCCTTCTTTCAGTGTCACACACATCTCATGAGAAAGCTCCCAAGACAGTCAACACAAGTAAAAAAAAGGAATTTCTGGCATCAAGATTTCAGAATCCATTTCTGGCATCCATTTCCGGCATAATCCATATTTCCGACATCCAAAATTCTGGCTTCCATTTCCGATATCAATTTCTAGCATCCATTTCTGGCATCCAGATTCACACATGGGAGAGAGAGAAGCCTCTTCTAGGATGTACAAACCAATCATATCATGAGGAATGTGTGTGATGAGATGATGAGAAAATGAGAATCAAGTCTTTGGAGTTTATATCCATCAATGAGGATGTGAGACACATCTGTTGGGCTTCTGAGCCTACATTACAATTCAGGCCGACCTTGACAAATTGCACATGTGTGGAAAATAAAATCAAAATATAAGTTCTGCTCGTCCAAAAAATATGATCTTTAGATCAATTTTGCACCTCTTCAAAAGTGGAATAAAATAAAAGTATCATCATCATCATCATATGAGCGATGAAACATGGAGTTTGGACCTAGTTTCCAAAAATTAACAGTGTGCAAGGGAGTCATGGTTACAGGGTGATGCTCATTTGATTCTGAGGACTATGCATTGTTTATTTCATCATTCCATCATACAAATAAGGTAAAGGATACCCTTTATTTATTCCCAGCAGCAGGATCCTTCACCATGAGAGTAGAGCATCAACATCTAGTAGCTCAGGTCAGAGCAGTGTGAGTAGTCCACTTCTGGGACAATTTTTATATTTCCTAAGATGCAGTCACATGAATTATGCTCTGTAGCGCCATGGAATCCATCAATTGATGGAATCATTTCTCTCATCGCTGGGATCAAGTGGATGGCCATCCAGTTCCATGAGATCAATTTTGATTACAAAGAAGCTAGAATGACTCTCCTATAGTAAGAATATATAGTTCAAGACTAATATTATATATGAGTCGAATACTATCCGAGGTATTGGAAGACTAGACCATTGTCATGGCGGAAATTGAAATGATGAAACAGCCTTCATCTCGTCCCATCTAAGGAATATGATGAACCAATCAAGTTCAGTTCCCCAAAAATACCCCAACGCACACTCCACATGTTGTGTGGAAAAACCACAATCTCTTCGCATGTGGTTGGGAAATTCATTCAAATTCCCCCCTATGCTTAATTAATAGCCTCTATGGCCCCCATCATCTATATTTGCAATAAGAAATATATGCGACGACCAATCACAATGCCAATATATCACCTTCTTTATGGAAAAATTAAATGTGCATCAAATATATTCATACCATTTTTAAGCTTTCATGCTTTCCCCTCTCCCTTGTGCCATGCTTGCCCATGATCGTCACTTCAAAAAGGAACAAAGTTCTAAAGTACTAATCCTCGTACGAATAAAATTTCTAATGCCATTCTGCATATTGAAGTGTCAGAACTAAAATTGCAACATTTTTATTGACAATGTCTTTGTGTTTGAGCTATAGGGAAATTTAGCATGCGCTAGTTTTTTTTAACAATGCCATGTTGCGGTTGGAAATCTGGTTGTTTGTGCTAGAAGGAAATATGCTAGATTCTTTGACCTTGCAATGATGTTATTGGAAATATACATGTGACTATGTAAGAAAGAAATTTAGCACCTATTATATTTATTTTCTTGCAATGTTGTTATTGGCAATATGATTTAGCTTGTGCTAGAAGTAAATTTAGCGCGTGTTAGATTTATTTAACCCTACAATTATTATGTTCTTATGTGTGTGCTAGAAGGAAATCTAGCACGTGATAGATTTGTTTTACCTAATACTTTGCTTGTGTTGTTCTATAAAGAAATCTAGCACATGTTAGATTTGCTTTCCCTACAATTTTGTTGTTGTTAACATGCTTGTGTTTGTGCTAGAAGTAAATCCAGCATGCACTAGAATCCGTTCACCTTATAATGTGATTGTTTGCTTGGATTTATGCTAGAAGGAAATACTACACATTAGATTTCTTTAACATTATAATTTTGTTATTGGCAATGCACATATGTTTGGGCTAGAAGGAAATCTAGCACACGTTATATTTCATTCCCCTTGTAATGTTATTATTTCCATTGTATTTTTGTTTGTCCTAGAAGAAAATTTAATAGGTACTAGTTTTCTTTTGGCATGCACCTTTGTTGCTGGAAATATGATTGTCTTTCTACTAAATGTAAATCTAACGCATGTTATATTTATTTCACTTTGCAATGTTGCTATTGAGAATTTCTTGTATCTATGATAGAAGAAAATATAGCATATAATAGATTTATTTTTTCCCTAAAATATTGATTTTGGCAATATACTTGAGTTTGTGCTAAAAGTAAATCTAGCATGAGTTAGATTTCTTTAACCCTACCATGTTGTTATGGGCTTATGTTTTTTCTATAGTAAAATTTAGCATGGGTTAGATTTCCTTCACCTTGCAATGGTGTTATCCACAATGTGCTCTTATTTATGCTACAAGGAAATATATCACTCATTATATTTTGTTCATATTACAATGTTGTTATTAGCAATGCACTTCCTTTTACGAGAGAATGAAATCTAGCACGTGTTAGATTTATTTTGCTTGATAATGTTGTTGCTGGAAATAGGCTTGTGTTTTTGCTAAAAGTAAATATATCACATGCTGGATTTTGTTCGCCTTACAATGTTTGTTATGTGCTTGTGTTTGTGCTAGAAGGAAATTTAGCATGCGTCGGAATTCAACTTGCAACATTTTTATTGACAATGTGTTTGTGTTTGAGCTAGAAATAAATTTAGCATGCACTAGATTTGTTTCACAATGCCATGTTGTGGTTGGTGATATGGTTGTTTATGCTAGAAGGAAATTGTAATATTCCAAATTAGCTTTGAGCTAGTTAGAATATTAAAATTTGTTTTTTCCACTTAGATAGAGGAATAAGAGAGTAGGGAGACCCATAAATCTCCTTAGTAGGAATAAAATCACTTCTAATGTGAATAAGGAGTATATTAATAGCTGGATAAGGCACCCTCATGTGTGAATAGATGATGAAGCATGTGGATGGTATCAATTTTGACCAAATCAACAACGCTGGTATGGAGGGAGTGGATAATCAATGAGAGACATTGCATTATTAATGGGATGAAGTCTCCATGAGAGTAGTGGCTTTAATGAGTGGGGCCCAAGGTAAGAAGGCTCACAATTCATATAAGAAAGGGGAAGGAAACCATAGAAGCCATGTTGATTATTGTTATGTTTTTGGTCCGCTATGACTTCTTTCACACTTTAGCTCTTTAGCGGAGTCTGTTGTGTTGTTTAGCACAAGGGTGTTCCCGAGCAAGAATCCCACCCTCATCCTCGAGGGACTTAGAGTGCCCACTCAGGAGAGGTTTATGAGATCCATATCCACATTCTGGCATTAGGCCAAGCTTCAACCTTCATCTATAGCACAGTTTCTTCCAGGGTTGTGTTGAGTTGCAGGGCAGAGGCAGTGGAGGATTGATAGGGCCATTTTCTATGTTTGTTTTTCAGCGGAGAGGTAGTCTTTCCATTGGGAGGCCAACAAGGAAGGTCTTGGAGAATTATTTCATTATTTGGAATCAATCCTAGCTATTATCACCTCCTACAGTGCAGTTTCCCTCATAGACTGCGTTATTCTTTGGAGCAGTTGCAGTGGTGGTTTCAGTGCTTCATTTGGAGGGTTATATTTTCAATGAAGGGATCAGCCTTTCACTTGGAGGATCTATTGGAGGAGTCCCATACATATCTATATCAGTTTCAGCCACCTCCTTCTAGCTATTCAGTTGAAGTGATTCTTCAGTCCTAGGGTTGTAGATCACTATTTTGTATTTTGTGTATTTCCAGAAACCCTTTCTGGGTTGTCTTGGAAAAGTGTATGAGGGCCTAGATCTTTATTTTTTGGCATCTCTTGAGACATATATCAATTGCTCTATATTATTGTATGTTTCCAGTTGTAGCTATGTCCATTGGGACTTCGCTGTATTGATATTCCAACATTTTTTATAGCAGCAACTCTTCATGTATTTGCCTATCTGATTATTGGAGGCTTGTGTTATATTTCTTGAGTGACTTGATCCTCAAGATTTTATGCTCATTATGGATGATATGTTTAATAATATGGCTCTACATTTGTCTCATATATTGGTGTATTGATATTCACTTCTATTTTCCATTTTTGTGTTCCATATTATTTCTTTTCCTATTTTGGGATATTACAGTGGTATCAAATCATAATCTTGGCTCAACCTGTGTATTTCAGCCAATATGTCATCAAAAGAATAAAAGAAGAAGTATAAAAAGAAGAAGAGATCTACAATAATGGAGGGAATGAGTTTTGCCTCATATATTTTCAGATCTATGAAGGACCTCTTCAAGGAGATCAAGCAAATGAGAAGGGGGAGATACAATGAGACCTCAAGAGGTTTTTAAGATGAGGAAGTTCTAAGCACTTCCTATCAGCAATAGAATAAACTGGTATTGCATAGAGCTCCAAAGCAATCTACTATGTCCACTTTCTTTGAAGAGGAAGGTGAAAGGCATGGAGATGGAGGAAACTTAGATCATGAGACTCTAAGTGATTATCTTGCAGAGTATAGGTCTCAATCAAGGGCTTTCAAGGAGAATCTAATTCTCCCGAATTTTATTCAAAGAAAAGAAGAGAGGAGACCTTATAGCAACAGTAGAAGAAAGAGACACAATATATTTCTATTTTCTACATTTGATGGGTCATCCACAAGCACAGCAAGGGATTGGAGGTAGACATTATATGCATTCTTCCTGCTACATCCAGTAGCAGAAATATAATTTGTTGAGATTGCAGCACTGCACCTTGAGGGTGAAGCAAATGTTTGGTGGTTCAATCATTTGAAACATGCAAGAGTGACTGCTTATGCAGATTTTACTCAAAGGATGATCAAGAAGTTTGATAGAATAAAACTGGAGGAAATTCTTATTGATACATTGCCTAACATAGGTGATAACACACATGAGGATCCAAGGGGGGATTTCAGCATTATCACTCTGGGAGAGGAGGAACTTCCACCACCATCAGCTGCAAGAGTACTTGCATTTGGAGAAGGAACACTTGCACCTTTGCAAGATGGTCTTAATCTTTTGACATTGGGAGTCCCATGCTAATCCAAGAGGTGCATAAGGAAGAAGAGACTTATACTAGCACTAGTACAACAGTAGAGGAGTAGCCATCACCATCACTAGCAGTTGGAGGAGTCATTACACCGGTAGGTGGAACCCTTGTAGTTGCACAAGATGTTCCCAAGGATCAGCTTATCCAAGGTATGTAAATATTTCCATCCCATATTATTTCAGCACATCAGATGGAGAATTATGGTTACATGCCATCAAGACAATTGCATGACCAAGGGTTGAAGCAGATTTCTGATTTAGAGCAACAGACTATCACTGCGCAAAGGACCCTTAACTGGTTCAAGGAGGGGATGTATAGCCATCCCGGTTTATCAATGATGAGCTACACCCAACACTTTGGGTTGGAGTGTAGAGTTCTGGAAGATAGGATGAGAATAGTCCTAATAAATCCAATGTATAACTGTGTGTTCAGCATTATGTATGACCATGAGATAGCAAATGCACCACCAGGGAGATCAGCAACGCTGTCACTAGGGAGCAGTGATGAGTTAGGGGCCCAAATACTATTGAGGTATCTCAATGACCACACCACTTATACAACATTGGATAGGCAGATGGTTGATGAGAGACATCCTATGATGGATAACATCTCCCATTATTATTACAGATAATTCTTGATGAGCACCTCACAACTCAATAAGAATATTTTTCCTACAACATGTTTGGAACCTTATGGGTTCAACTTGGTCATTGATGAGTGGCCTTTATATAGAGATCTCCCAGAAGTTACACTTCAACATATCATGAAGTACAAGTATAGTCATCATCTTTGGGAGGATGGTATTTTCCATTGGATGGATACCACATTGGAGCATGATAGGAGACACCCACAGTTGGATGGATGGGTGAGGTTGATAAGCAAGGGGTTGGTGAGCCACTTGCAAATCTATGACACAAGGCAGTAGGAAGCATGGCTGCACTTGATACTCTTGAGAGAGTTTGGCCATCACATGACATATCCTATTTTAAGTGGTGTATCATTGTTTGGGACAGGGCATGGCACTTACATCATGTAGCAGCAAGGAGTTTGGTTATATTGGGTTGTGATATTTTTCATGTCACTCATCATTTTTTTACTCCATGGACTGTATGATGATGATATGAGAAGACAACAAGAGTCATTTTTTCTTTGGTTACACTTAGGAGAGTATGGGTTAACCTTTTCCCATACCTTGCATGATGTTTTAGATGGTGGTACCATCATGGTGCAAGGAGACCACTCCATGGTTTTGGAGAACCAGAAGATACTTCCTCATAGGAAGTAATATTCCACATATGGTAGAGGGAGATGAAAAATCATACAGGCATTGGCCAAACTTAGAAGGTTTTGGATGGGTGATAGCTTCCTATGGAAGGCTAACCTCCAAAAACTTCAACCTTTACTTGAGCAGGAGCAGCTACAGGAGGGGCAACAGAGGTAGGATAGCAACATTCCGGCATATGGATTTGGCATGGGATATGTCAAAGGATAGGGCATCAACATGGCAAGTGTTTTACATTGCAGACCAGCAGCGCTATCATGATTGAGTATATATTCTTATTAGAGATCCTAGCTGTTGGTGGAATACTCCAAGGATCTCTTCACATGCAGAGTACTTGATGGTCAGTTGTCAAATGAGATATATGCAGTGAGAGATGGGGTCATTTATTATCAGAGTAGGATATTCTTTACTAGAGCCTCTAAGCTCAAGGATAAGCTACTACATGCAGAATATGAGGTCTTTGTCTCCAGCCACACTGATTTCATGAGGGCATATTGAACTATCATGGAGGGGTTCACTTGGGAAGGCTTCCAAGAGGAGATGCACCAGCAAATCAGGAGATGCATGGATTGTTTGGAGGTTGAGGAGAGACACCACTACTTGGAAGATTTTTCACAACCACTTCCTTTTTCGATAGGAATGAAGGGAGGCCCATCTATGAGCCACTTCACCAGCTTTCTCAAGGTACATGGTAAGGATTGTGTTTTTGTGCATAATGATCCACTAACTGAGTATTTTTATTTCCTTTCCATCCATGTACAATTGATTTCTCCAAAAGGGGGCACTCTTTCCTATATAATTCTTGGTCCATTTGGGGCCATAAGCAGTGATGAGGATGGCCACTCCCTAGGAGATTTTGGGGAGATGATATCTTACTCAGGGTGTGCTCAGTTGGCACCACACATTATTCACATTCTCCAGAAATGTGAGAGTATTGTGGAAGAAAGCAAGTGGTTGGGAAACCACTCATCATACCATATTCAAAGGTGGTTAGGAGTAATACTTGTTGGTTCCACTTGAGGGGCTATTATCCTCCTCCGGTATTTCATATGGCATCTAGTGTGTCCTTGATTTTGATCCCATATGTTGATGATATTATTATCATTGTTGTTGGCATGATTGGAGGGATGGCACATGGATTGGATTTTCCCATTGGGAATGAGATTCCCCACACTTATTATGCCTCATGCTTCAGGGGGAACATCAGATAGTATATGGTTTCTATAGTAGATATCTCATTTCCTTATGAGGTGAGCCATTTGGTTAACTTGAACACTTTGGAGGAGCATGTCATGAGCACTTGGGAGGATAATTTCAGGGATGGATTGATTGGGGGACACTTGGTTCATGAATGGAGCTCATCGTTTGGAGGTGTCACAAGGGAAGGAGAATTTTTGTAGCACTCACCTTTACAGTTGCTTGAGGAAAAGTAAAATTTGGGAGGGGAGGATTGTAATATTCCAAATTAGCTTTCAGCCAGTTGGAATATTAAAAAAAAAAATTTCCACTTAGATAGAAGAATAAGAGGGTAGGGAGACCCATAAATCTCCTTAGTAGGAATAAAATCACTCCTAATGTGAATAAGAGCATCTTAATAGCTAGATAAGGCACCCTCATGTGTGAATAGAAGATGAATCATGTGGATGGGGTCAATTTTAACCAAATCAACAACGCTAGTATGGAGGGAGTGGATAATCAATGAGAGACAATGCAGTATTAATGGGAGAAAGTCTCCATGAGAGTAGTGTCTTTAATTAGTAGATTTTAGGTCGTTATATTACTAGTATAGTCCCTTATTTTTGTTAGTGTAACCCCCTTATTGTTATTTTTGTACCCCTATAACCCTCATATTGTTATTATTGTGCCCTTAAATTATTATTGTTAGGTCATCTAGGATTACATTGTGGCCCCACTAGGATTACATTTAGGCCCCATGGGCTCCTATATATAGAAAAGAGGTTTTGTCATTTGTATCATCCAATAATTGTTCATTCATGTAATGTATTGGAGGTTGCCCCCTCGAAGTGGCTTATTTCTAAGGCATTGATATCTCTTTTCTTCTCTTTTTGGAGCTGGTTTCACAACATTTGGTATCAGAGCTTTGGATTCTAGGGTTTCGTTGCTCCAAACAGGTCATCGTGGAATTTTCACTACAACGTTTTTTATACGAAGGTTCAGAAGCTGAAATTTTTAGAGTGCGACGCTGAAATCCTGAGTAACATCGTCGCAAAATTTCAGAGCTCGGTTTGCAATATTTTTATAAATACGATTTGTGGAAGTTAGGGCTTGCAGGCTCCTGAATTTCATGTAAAAAGGTCATCGCAGAATTTTCGCTATAACATTTTTCTATGAAGGTTAAGAAGCTGAAATTTGTAGAGCGCGAAGTTGAAATCCTGAGGAACATCTTCACAAAAGTTCAAAGTTTGGTTCACAATATTTTTGGAGATATGATCTATGGAAGTTAGGTCATTTTCAAGCTCCTGAATTTCATCTCAAAGAGGTGATCATGGGAAAATCTTCATAACTCTCTCTATGAGCATCATATTGGAAATCTGTCAAAAGTGACTGGAATTACGCAGACTCTAGTTTCCTGTCTAAAAATTTCAGAGCCAAAGTAGCAAACAGGGACATGTGGTAAGTCATAAAAGTTCACTCTAATGAACCAGTTCATAATTAGGTCATTGTGGGAGATTGGACATAACTTTGTATTGAAGAATCCAAATCAAGTTAGAGCTATGGCATTTGAAAGAAGCTTCAGAGGAATACTACAGGGCCTAATTTTAGATATTGAAGATCTTCAAGTATGGAGATAAGTCAATTTCAATATCGAGCTCCTCAAAAGAAAGTAAAAGGTGTGTATTTTTTTTTTCGAATTACATAAGTCTTGTTTAAAGAATAAAGTTGATTTGATTCCAAGGGCATATTGTAGAATAGATATCAGTATTGGATTCTAAAATGGCCCCTAAAAGGAATTCAACACCCATTAAGCCTTTAGAAGGCTCTACTATGACTCATGAAGACAAAGAATGGCAACATGACATATCAAAACTACAAGAGCAAGTGCAACAAATTTCTCTCTCGCAAAGAGCAACAAAAAATGACATGGAATTTTTGAAGAAAGGTGTGGAAACTAAGATGGATGATTTGAATAAAGGCATGGAATCTGAGATGGATGTTTTGAAGAATGGCATGGAAGCTGGCATGGAATCTAAGATGGATGACATGGAAGCTAAGATGGAAAAAATGAAGAATGATCTAAAATAAGATATGGAAGGTTTGACAAAGTTGATACAAGCAATTTTTTCTAATGGTAAAACGATAGTAGAGGAAACTCATGATGAGAACAAAATAAATGTTAATCGTGATTTCATAAACTCTAACGTTGGAGGGAAGAACCACCATATTCCAAAAATGGATATGAGGAAGTTTGATGGAAAGGATCCTGTAACATGGATACTACAGATGGAGCAATATTTTGATCTCCATAATGTGAAAAACACACAAAATTTATGCATTGCAACTTTACATTTAGAAAAAAATACATTTGTATGGTATCGATGGCTTTGCTCCCGTAAAAAAATTGTCACTTGGTCAATTTTTACGGAGGAAATGATAGCACATTATGAGGATACAAAGAGAAAAACCTTCTTTAGCCAATTGATAAATCTCAAACAAAAGGGTTTAGTGGGGGAGCACATTGAGGACTTCCAAAAATTGAATATAAGGGTAACTGATATTCCAGAGGAACACAGGATTGATCTCTTCATAAGTACTTTAAAGGATAACATCCAACATGAAGTTCATGTTTTGGAACCTGATTCATTGGAGAAGGCATTCAGGTTGGCAAGAAAAATTGAATGTAAAATTATGGCGACAAGGAAGCCTACCACTCACTTCTATAAATATGGAAGTGTTTCTACTCCTAGATTTCCACAACCTACAAGGTTGACACCACAACAATTGGAAGAAAAAAGAGAAAAAGGGCTTTGCTACAGTTGTGATAGCAAATACACTAAAGGTCATAAGTGTGCTAAGAAGAAATTATTTTACATAGATTGTGAAGAGGAAGAAGAAAATGAACAAGAATCTTCAAAAGAAGACGATATACAATAGGAACCAGCCCTAGAAGATGAAGAAATGAGTCTAACCATATCATGTAATGCATTGGCAGGAATTACCACTCCTCAAACTCTCAATATAGAAGGACATATCAATAAAAAAAGGTAATAGTGTTGATTGATTCGGGTAGTACCCAAAATTTTATTCATTGTAAGGTAGCCAAGGAATTGAATTGTTTCCTATACGTAGCACCAGAATGTCAAGTGATGGTTGCAAATGGAGGAAATATAAATTTCTCTGGAAAATTCCATAATATCAAGGTAGCCATGGGGGAATATGTATTGAATAGTCCAATGCTTACCATCCCAATGGGAGGTGTTGATGTTGTACTAGGAGTACAATGGTTACAATCTTTGGGGACAGTAGTTTTTAATTTTCAAGAAATTTTCTTGAATTTTTTTTCAGAAGGAAATAAAATCGAATTACGGGGTATCAAATGGAAACTAGGAAAGATAATAAGATCTAATGTCATGAAAAATATTCTGAAGAAAAAACAATGGGACGTAATTGCACAATTATGCTCACTAGAAGTTCCGACATCAAAATCATCTATTTCTCCAGATCTCCAAAAAGTCTTGGACAATCATTCCAAGGTGTTTGGTACTCCCAAAGGACTCCCACCTATTCATGATCATGATCATGCTATTCATTTGATTCCAAGAAGTGTTCCTCCAAACATCAGGCCTTATAGATATCCTTATGTCTGAAAGAGAAAAATTGAACGTATGATTGCAGAAATGTTAGAGGCGGGTATAATTCAACCTAGTCAAAGTTCTTTCTCTGCTCCAGTAGTATTGGTGCACAAGAAAGATGGATCATGGCGCATGTGTCCGGATTATAGGGAGCTTAATAAGCTCATTATTAAAGATAAATTTCCAATTCCTGTGATTGATGAATTATTGGATGAATTACATTGAGCAATTTATTTTACCAAGTTGGATCTTCATTCAGGATAACATCAAATTAGAATGAAGACTGAAGATATTCCGAAAAAAACATTTCAAACTCATGAGTCATTATGAATTTTTGGTCATGCCTTTTGGACTTACCAATGCACCTTCTATATTTCAAGGGTTGATGAATTCTATTTTCAAACCATTCCTTAGAAAATTTGTGCTAGTTTTTTTTGATGATATACTAATCTACAACAAGTCTTGGAAGGATCATGTTTGTTGGGCCTCAAAATAGTCCCTATTCTCACTCCATTATTCACCAATACCTTCACATTACTTCCATATTACCTTCATGTCACCTTCATTCCACCTCCACATCATTACATTTACCTCATCATTGGGTTATAACTATGATTTTCCAAAGTTTATTAATTCTTAACATTTTTAAGTGGATTTATGGTTAAACTTTAGAAAATAATATGTTTATACTTATACCTAACAAGTAGAATGAGTTTGTTGACATGTATAGGTACAAAAGAAGCTTCCTAGGCACCTTTATGTGGCACTCTATGTTCAAATTCGAATTTGAGGAGATCATGGACCTCATGGAGGAGATCATGGACTTCATGGAGGAGATCATGGACCTCATGGAGAAGATCATGGAGGATAGGGTTATGTGACACCATTGGTTGAGAAATATGTGGGTCAAAGGAGGGAATAGTGGATTTACATTTATGAGTTTGTTATCATAGCTTTTGTATAAATAGGAGTGCTATCTCCTTCATTTGTAATCTTGATTTTTAATCTTAATCTTAATCTTCTTCTTCATTTTGAAATCTTAGTTTGGTAGTGAAAAGTTAGATTGGAGAATCAATGTAATGGTTGCAATTGATGATAAATAAGACAGAGCTTCTTTGATCCTCTACATTTGAATTTTTGGTGTGCTTGTGAATCCTTGGAAGGATCCCCATTGCCTAGCAAGTACACTTTTATTTTAGTAGGCTTTTATTTATGTTTGTTTGTGAATTTCAATAAACTAAATTATTAGGTTCATATGTTTGGAATATTAATGAATGACCTTTCGTAAGAAAGTAATAATGTTTCCTTCAATGAATCTAATTTGTTATTTAATGTTTGATTTCATTAGTTTAAGTTTCTGATTTATATGCTTGAGATATAAATGAATAGTCTCTTGTAAGAGAGCTTTAACATTTCATGCAATGAATCAGAATTAGGTTTAAGTGCTTTAATTTCATTAGTTTAATAGTTTGTTAATTAAGATGATTAGAAATATTAATAAACAGTCTCCTGTAAGGGAACCTTAATATTTCTTACACTTTTCACAATGTCTTTAGATTTCATTTTTTTAAATGACTAGATAGGTGTTGGAGATCCTAATGAAATACCTCATGTAAGGGAACTTTGGCATTTCTTCACCTAGCTTAGTTTAGTTTGTCTCTAAGTCCATATATATTGGATGATCCTCGAAATTTACTTACCCGGATTAATAGCAAATGAAACTCTAATTTGCATCCGCATTTTAAACCAAACATTTTGGTGCCATTTCTGGGGAGGATGATTTAGAGATAGACTTAGGAAGTCATTTTTATTGCAATTTTTTTTTTATGGACTAACTTGTGAAACCTGGTGACAACAGGATCTTCATAAAGGAGTTTAAGTTAAGCTTTTTTATTTTTATTTCATACTTAATTAGTTTTAAATTCACTTTTTAAACTCCCCATTTCTTACTAATTCCTCTACGGATGATAAATTTGAATATGTTAAACAGGTACTTTTTGGAGAAAAAGAATAATCTTGAAGACTAGTCCCAAAAGAACCTTGCACAAACTCCAAAAACAAGACAGGTTACTCACATTCTTTCAATTCATAAGGTAAAAATTTAAATCTTGATGTGAGCATTTTCAAATTCTTAGTCCATAGGTGGCTTCATTGGAAGCATTCTTTTATCTAGGAAATAAAAAAAATCTTTCAAGCAAGTTAGATAGAATAAATTAGGAAAATAAAACGAGCTCATTAGAATTTTTTAGTATTATTTTCAAAAATACAAAAAAATAATAAATCATCATGAATAAATGAATAAATTCAGTGGCATAGTAAGAGCTGCTTCATCATCACATTTCTATATCTTGTTTATGTATCACGAGTAAGCCAGGAGCTTGATTATCAGAAAGCTTTGTCTTCCGAGAGTCTAAATGCCCCCGCGACATTGCAGAAAGAGCATAGACAATGTGAGGTTTTGTCACATATCTTGATTTTGTTTATTATCCATCCACGCTAACCTGCAGAAATAAAAACAAATCAAGAAATTAGTATGCTCTCTTCCTGCGCTTCATGCGATCAGGAAGATCAGAAAATCTATCGATTTATTTCAAATAAAAATACTCTCGCTCGAAAATTGATCTGCGCATTCTATCGATTATAATAAATTTGCAAGATTCCAATATCAATCTTCTACAACAATTTAATTTTCTGTTCAAACTAAATTCGTAGCATATTGAAATAAATCAATGGCATTATTAATGCACATATGATTGTTTGATTTTGCAAATTTTTTTATCATATTCTCTAGTTCTAGCTTCTCGATTTAAATCTATTGTTCTTGCACCATAATTTGCATCTGTATTGAGATAACCATTACCCCCAGAAAGTTAAAAAAAAACTTGAACTGTGTGAATTGAAGAATATTCATTTCAATCTTATTAAACATTTTCCATGCATCAGAAATCTGTCCAACCTGAGGATTGTGAGCTGGGAAATATTAGCAGCAATGATTAATGCAAATCTCAGATGCTCAAGTGAATCCAACCGTGCATCAAATTCATCCTCTGAAACATTTGGGACATTCATATGTGATGACGTACTTGATCCGGGAGGTAATAAAACTGCAACTACAGATTTTCATCATGAATATTCTTCACATTAACCTCCTTCAGCCAATATTAACTGTTTCAACAAAAAAAAACCACCACAGTTTGCTCTGGCATATGTTCAAAGAACGAGAGATGAACCCATCATTATCGATTTATTTTGATAGATGAACCCAGCAACAATTGGTCAAAAGTATCTCTGAATCCAAGTCAAGGAGGAGCATTGGAGCACCAATATGCAATGTGTTCATCCTTGCATGTGTTTCTCACAATTCCCGTGCATCGCAGGAAAATAAAACTGCTACCATCTGCAAAAGCATCCATTACAACTTGCATTATCCCATTTTCTGCTAATATGGAGGCTTCACTTGCGTTTTCTACCAAAGATGTTGCATTAAAATGACCACGATGAAATGTTGGCATTGGAGGAATTTCACATTCCGCAAATAATGATGCAAGTTGATCAACAACAAGATTTTCTTGCATTCTATTGTTATATAACTCCCGGGCTCTCTGCAAGGTATGTAAAACTACAGATTCACCGCCTAATGCTTTCAGTGCCATGACAACAGCTTGCAAGGCTCGACCTGGGCTTCCTTCATTGATCCGATTCCTGGCTAATGCGAGAAGTGACTGAAACAAAATGGCTTCGACTTCATTCTGTGCTTGATTTGGCTGACTGTTGCCTGAGGGATCCTCCTCCACATCCATTTCGCTCAATTCTTAATTATCCTCTTATGCTGCTGCTTGTATACAATTTTCCAATTTCTAGTGCTGGGTGTAAGTATACATCAATATATGTACCATGTCATAATGCTTTGCTAATTATTTAGATAAACGAGTCCAAATAATGCGAAAAATGATATTCTTGTTAAATGTTGTGTCAGACATTGACAAAATGAAATTTATTTGGAGATTATGATTTTGATTTTGTGCTAATTTTATGTATTTAATTATTCAACCATTATCCAAATATGCAATCCAGTTATGAGATCCAATTATTGAGCCTTATTTGGAGTGATTTGATGATTATGATAGAAATTCAAACGTGAATATGAGCGGCTGGTTGTTATGCATTCTGCAAGAGTCGGTGGAGAAGCTCGAAGTAGAACTCGTGATATATCGCAATCCCAATCTCACCCTGAACTCTAGTGATTAATGCTATGTTACAATGCACGTATCACCGTGGGGAATACCACCTCAATATCCTTCCTGAGATTTTCCAGTTTAATTCACGAGGAGGAGGAAATCAGCATTTGCCGCATTTGAGGAGATCAAAATGTTTGCCGCATTTGGATGCGTTGTTTGACAAATTCATATTATTACCTTTGCACCCACGGCCTTGCGGAAATGGTGTGCCCCTGTACAGCAATAACGCAGTTCGATTTTTCTGTCCCTATCCTACATAACCTAGTTCGGTTTTTCTGTGCCGATGGCAAACTCAAAGTGGAAAATTGCAGGTATGCCACAGATCGCTGGTCCTTCTTGCAGCACGACCATTCTTATCCTACCTCAACCAAAAACCCTTCACATGTCTTCAATTCCGCTGTTTCGCATGTTTTGTGTTTTGTTTTGCATTTTTAAGTTTTAATTTGTTTTGATTTGTATTTACTTTTGTATTTAGTTATATATTTTCAGTTCTAATTTGTTATTATAGTTAATGTTTCTTATGTTGTTATAATTGTATTAATATATTAATATATTAATATATTAATATAGTTGTAATTTGTTATATTTTTTAATTGTAATTTGTTGTATATAATTGTTGTTATGTTTGTTATGTATTTTTAATTGTAATTTGTTGTTATGTTTGTTAAGTTATAATATATGATTGTATTAATATATTAATATATTTTTTTATATTGTTAGGTTATGATTGTTATTGTTATGTTATGATTGTTATCATTTTAAAAAATATATATATATAATAAAAATACAAAAATTGTTATGTCTTTTGTGACAGTTATTGTATTGAAGGATTTAAAGGGTGAATATTGGCATGATAAACTATGTGAAGGATATTGGCATAAAACAAAAATTTGGTGGTATGCAAATTGAGACAATCATGAGAATTATAAGAATTGGCTAAGACTACAAGAGTTGATACAAGTGAAAAATATTAAAAAAAAAAAAAAACACTTTGCAGAGAATTTACGTAGCCAAAATGAAATTTATTCAGTTGGATGGTAATTTTCATGGCAACTTCATATTGTTGTATGCTTGATAACATACTAATATATAGGACACAACAAATCTATCGAGATCTTTGCCATGCACATGTGTTATCTGACACAAACAGGGAGTAAATTTACTTTTCATGGTTATTTCTTTAAGAATGGATTGATACTAATATCATGAATTGAGTTAATTTCAACACTTTGATTTTTCTTAATATATTTTATTTGGTATGGAATTTTTGCATAAGAATCATGAAGGAAATGGCCATTTCTTCTTGAACACACTTATGTTTTCTTTCTGCCAAGTTTTTTTTCGCAGGTTACAGGTTAATCAACTGATGAGAAAGGAGATTACATTGTGACGACAATTGGCCTTCCAAAGACAAATTTCATGAGAAACTCTAAAGAACCAGTCCATGATCGTAACCAAAATTTCTAGAAAATCACAAGTTCTTGCAACTTCCTGTAATAGCTTAATGATTTGACATGTTGCATGACAAATTAGCTAAATTCAAAGAGCTGGGGTTTGTTCCTAAATGTACAAGGATGGTGAAATACCTATCCACCCTTTAATTCCACGTCTACAAGTAGCTATTCAATGCTATTCAAACTCAGCTATTTTAGCAAAAAATCCAAAATTAAAGAGAAGATTTCTTATATTTGAGAAATTGAAGCCATAATTCATTTTTTTTTTCTAGCAAGAGTCATTATCCATTTTCCATTACCACATACACTTCATTACATTTTTCTTCAATCCTAACCCACCAATAAAACCAACCAAGGTCATCTACAAGTTGTTTCGTCCACTTTACATATTCATTGTCAGTTTCCTTTTTCCTACACTTGCAAATAAAACCTTACTTCCATACACCATTGAGTCCATAGTCCTTGAGTCTAAATATTTTTCTAAAAACACCTTGAAGCTTGCATGCCTTAAGGGCAAGCTATCATGCCAATAAAAAAATGGAATACATCAATGTCCCTTGTTCATCGGATCTTCTGAGTTTTCGACAACAACAAAATCATTTATACTTAGAAATATGTGTTTGGGGCATCTTGACTCTCATCCACTTTAAAAATGGGAGCTCTCGTGTTGACTAGTGGCATCCATCAATGGCCACTAAGTTAACAATTTATTTTTATGTTCGACACCAAAACATTTATTCACATGACAAGAATTGTGCCAATGAGCGTTGAAGACTTGAAGACCAATCATTTTGTAGCAGAGGGCGCATAATTAATTTCATTAATTTTCAGTTTTTGATGTAAATGACTTGAGGAAAAGTCAATAAATAAGGCTGGGGGGGAAGTGTAAATTATAAATTTTGTATGCCTTTCAAGACTTATACATTTTCAGCCGCATTCAGCAGCAAATTCCAAGCATTCAACAGAAGATCCAGCAGCAGATTTAGCAGCAGATGCAACAACAATAAAAGATTCACTTTTTTTATTTCATCCACTATTTTCACAACCAAGTAAAGAATACTATGAATGGAATTTTGCAGCCACACGTGCACAAATCTCATCCATTTTTGAAAAGGGTAAGTTAAGGTATGATATTTTCTAAATTTTAACCATTTAATTCCTTGAAAAGTTAGAATGATAATTTTTGGAAAAACTTCACTTCCTTTCGTCATTTTATCAACTTTCCAAAACCATCAGTTGAGGGGGGGAATAAATTCACATTCATATGCTGCCATATTCATATAACATTCAAAACATTCATATCACATTAAAATCCCACATACTTTCCAAATATATTTACTATTACATCATCATGAGCATATAAATGGATTTATAGAAAGTATTTAAGAGTTAATTAGATGCCAACGCAATCATGGTTGATACACAAGAACCAACCATGATGCATTCCAACAAAAATACTCTGCAATAAAAATCACATTATCAATATGCAAAGATCATACATTAAAACTGAATGAAACAAACAAAATATGGTTGAAACACAAGAACCAACCAAGTTGCAGTTCATCAAAAACACTTTGCAAAATTTAAGTAAATGATATCATGCAGAGTTTAAGCCAAAGCTCAAGTATCAAAAATTAATGTAATAGATTGCATGAGGACATGCAATACCTTTAGTTTGGGGGTATTTTGGGCCTAAAAATAGTCCCTATTCTCACTCCATTATTCACCAATACCTTCACACTACTTCCATATTACCTTCATGTCACCTTCATTCCACCTCCACATCATTACATTTACATCATGATTGGGTTATACCTATGCTTTTCCAAATTTTATTAATTCTTAACATTTTTAAGTGGATTTATGGTTAAAATTTAGAAAATAATATGCTTATACTTATACCTAACAATTAGAATTTGTTTGTTGACATGTGTAGGTACAAAAGAAGCTTCCTAGGCACCCTTATGTGGCACTCTATGTTCAAATTCAAATTTGAGGAGATCATGGACCTCATGGAGGAGATCATGGACCTCACAGAGAAGATCATGGAGGATAGGGTTATGTGTCACCATTGGTTGAGAAATATGTGGGTCAAAGGAGGTGTTAGGCACCTGTAAAAATTGATTATACCAAAAGGTGGCTAAATATATTTTTGAGCCTTCAAGGAACAATTTTATATGACAAAAACTGTTGGCTCTTGAAGACTCTTGAAGGCCTCCTGCCTCTGTCCAAATCTGCACTGATATTTACTTCCTAAAAAGACTTGGAAGTTCTGCTAATTCCAAATGAAAGACTGCTGCAAGACCTTCATTTTTTCCCTCTTCTCAAACCTTCATTTGCTCCCATTTTTCTCCATAAAATCTCCCTTGTTTTCATAAATCCTCTTCTTCCATTTATGAAAATCACTTTCCCATAGTTGAAAACCCATTTTTTAACTATATCAGAACCCTCATTTTATTTGAAAAACCTTACAAAATCATTCAAAACCCATTTTTTCATATGTATTTGACTCAAGCCCTTGTGGGCTAAGTCCTAACCACTTCCCCACATATGCCCTCACCATAAACACCAAGCCCTAACCTTCTTGGTGCTTATCGCATCGGAGAAAATCCAAAGCACGCAAGTCTTTTTTGCCTTGTTTGAAAAACTCTGACGCGATTGGCCCTTTTATATAAAGCCCCGGTCATATCATCCTCTCATGCACTCTTGGCCCTGCAGTCGGGCGCTTAGCCACATAATATATATTCCGCTCGAAAATAATAAAACCTTTGTTTTATTATAAACTTTGGGTTTTTATTCGTTTTATAACCTTATCCGCCGGTACGAGTTTTGGATTGTTCCGCACCGTCGATCTAAATCCACAGATCAGACGGTGCAGAGTACGTCTCCCGGTGGTCCCCGCCAATTGTCCTCCACTCCAAATACCGCGCGGTATTCATCGCACCGCCTTCGGGTAAAAGTTTTTTTCTCCCAACGGCCAGCAATTCCATACACTGTTCAACACGTGTCCCTTGTGCTATTTGAAAACCGCCGTCCATCCGTCATCCATCACGCGTTAATGTTCAGACTGGGACGCCTAGCGATATTGCTATGGACCGTTCGATCTGGGCCCACTGATCCAACGGTGATCGCTCGCCAAAGTTGCTCGATGGTTAACAAAGGTGCGCGCGCGATAGCTGGGCCATCGTGTAATGGCAATTCAATCTCCGCCGTCGATCTGATCTGCAGATCGACGGCCCACAATTCATCGCCCGATCTCTCCGTTTGATTGTCCATTGCCCAATCCCGATCGTCGATCTCTGCGCGATCGACGGTTTAGATTCATCCTTCTCCTCTAACTGCCTCGTTCGATCTCGACCGTCGATCTCTGCACGATCGACGGTTCGGATTTAATTTTTCTTCCACCTATTTTATGATATCCCCGATTAATCTTGACCGTTGGATGATGCCATACAATGACTGTGCTCCTTCCACACGCCCTCCGATGCAGTCAACCTATAAAAGCAGGATTTCTTAATAGTTTTCATATTTTGCAGGGTTTTTATCATTTTCTCGCAATTTTCGATGAAGATTCAGAGGCAGAGGGTAATGACCCTCCCGTCTTCGATTCATAAAAGGAAATCATTCACAGGGTAGAAATTCAAGTTTCATCAGTTTTTCCTCAGGCATGGATGCCTTATCAACCCTGCGCAGCCCTGCATACCAGCAAGAAAACCATGGATTTAACACTGTCAAAGAGTATCAGCGTCAAAGACAAAAATGCACCAGAACAGAGGATTAAAGGACAGATTTGTGGGGATTACGTCTAAGATACTTATAAAAAGCCTAATCCCCAAATAAAACACAGTTTACAAAAAACCTAAAGTGTTTTATCAAGCTGGAATGCTTCCACCGCCACAATCTGAGGCAAATTGATTCCTCAGCTACCACAGTGCCACCTGTTCCTCAAAGTATTCAATCAGAGACCGAAGTTATTGATTGAAAGAATATTTTTGCCTCAGCACAGCCAGAAAGGTTACTTCTGCAATAAAACTTAATGCAAAAGATATCTGCAGAGTAACCCTAGCGTCACACAGAGCCTCAAAGGTCAACAAAGCTCCCACCGAGCTTGATTCATAAGTGTAAATAAATTAATAGAGTGAGACACCTGTACAGTTTATTCATTGAGCCCCCCAAGGGCCAAGAAGACATTAAATCTTTATTAATTGTAATTGAGATCTTTTATCAGATCTCACCTCCTCATTCTTCTATATATACTACAGCAGAAGATGAGTGAGGGGTTGGTTGTAGAACTTTGATATACATTTGAGCAAAAAAATTCTGATTGTACATAGTATTCACTGGCTCTTGGAGCTCTGCTGGTGATAGATAGGTTAGGCTGAGATGTGTAGATGGTTGCTGACCTAAAGAACTGGACTTAAAGCTGTAACTGGTTTGAAGCATCAATACAAGCTAATTTATGGGATCCTGGTCTATGTTGACGGTGATGTTTTTCTCGTTGTAACTTGTTATTTTATTTATGTTTTCATCTGTGTTTCATACTCTCTTATAAAGAAAAGTATGCATAGGGTTAGGAACTACTGTTTATCAGTAACCTTCGCTGCCTGAAAATATTTATCTGAATTTTTTCTTCCATCTGTGTTATTTAGGAATAATTTAATTCAGTTTAAGCGTAGGAATGCTGGCGTTCCCTCGTCTTATCGTCTTAGCTGAATTTTATTCTTAGATGTTATTTTCAGTATATGTTTTGTGAAGATGAACTGAGGAAGATATGGTGAGCCCTGGTCCCAGAATGATCCCACAGACTATCTGATTGTTTCCCTTTGAATGTGTCAAAAGCTGGCTAGTTTCAAAGTACTTACCAGATCTTAGGCCATTCTGTTGTTATCTTTATATTTGTCTTGAAAGTAACCAAGTAAAGAAGAGCTAGGAGAGGATTTGTGGTGAGCCCGACCCGCTAGTTGCTAATCCAAAAGTTTCCTTCAAGTTTCCCTTAGTTTTAAAGATGTTTTGTATTGAAAGTGTATCAAAGGCTGGCTAGTTTCAAAGTACTTACCAGATCCTAGTTTACTTTTATGTTTTTCTTGAGTTCATGTCAAAGGCTGGCTAGTTTCAAAGTACTTACCAGATCCTGGGCTGCTCTTGTTTCTGCATCTGTTTATTTCTCCTTCTTATTGTATCATTCCATTCCATAAATAAATCTTTAAAGAGATCCTTAGACATAGATGACTTGCCCCATGGATCACTCTTGCCTCTTGCAGTTCCAATTAAACCCTATTATGACTCCATAGCCCAATGGACTAAAACCTGCAATTGTCTATCTTTTAGTCGAAGCTTACTCTAATTGCCTGCAACTTCCCACCTTTGGAACTTTGTGCACTCACAACTTTCCACCTTGAATAGTAATCATGCTCAACCATCCAAAAAACAAACAAACCCTTGGCCTTCATAACTAGCCTAATATCATTACCCCAAACTTCAAAGACAAATCCATCTTTGCACTTATTGGAGAGATCCCTCTCCGGATTCAGGAGGGCTAGATCCTAGAATCCCAAAGTGGTTGAAACGATGTTGTTTCTGTAATTGGACTCTTCCAATCTTGCTAATATATTACAGATTCCTAACATTTCTGGCGAATCCACTGGGGACTCAGTTGAATTTTCATCTTAGTTTCCTTTAAAAAACTTCATAAAATTTTGTGAGTAAAAGCAGCCTTTTCAAGCACTACCAAGAAATGGTAATCATGATGAAACTTGTTTGAATCAGTGACAATCTAGGTAAACCCTAGGATTCTCTTAAGACTTTATCAAACCTTGAGAAATCAGCTGGCTTAGCCATAAGAGTAAATTTTATTTGTCTCATAACCGTAGCTAAGTTTTGAAACAGAGTTAGCATATTCTTAGAAACCACACAACTGAAAAATAACTCAGAAAAAACCTAAAAATAGTTCATATTGGTAGTAAAACACTTAAATTTACATTTCACTTACCTTTTGTGGTGTTTTACTTCATACTCTTAGACAGAGTCTGGAAAGGGCCAGGTAGCTTCCGGATCTCATCCTCTTTTAGAGGTGAAATATCTGGTAAATGCCCTCCCAGTCAATCTCTGGTTAGAGTTTTTGTGTTCAGGGATATCCTTGAAAAGGGATATTTCACAAGCATGGTGGTGGACCATTAAACCTTTTACCTCTAAAGAGAGCTAAAAACTTCCACTTGGCGACTCCACAATCCTAAACAGACCTTAAGACTCCATTGGGAAGAACCCTGATCATCATAATATCATTCAAACTCAATTAGAGGATTGTAGGATTGAAATTTAGATAAACAGATTAGTTAACCATTCAAATATTGTCATATCTGGTTGAACTTTTCTTGTTTATTTGGGTCTAAAAAACACAGCATAGTGGCTCCTAGAAAGATTCACACTAGAGCCCATCCTGACCCTAATCCACCTGAGTTAGTTGATAACCCTGAAAGTATCCTTAGGAAGTCTCCTAAGATTAAATTATCAACTGTTTTCAGATCACCCTTGAGATCTAAATCAGTTCCTGAAAATCTTTAAGCTCTACAACAATCACAAGCTGACTTAGTAAATCCTTTTAGAACTAGGTCATTTGATGATATAATCCAGCTAGATTCTGAGTCTTCACTTTCATCCCCGGAGACAAGTGAAAATCCTGGTAGTAGAGAAACCACACCATCCGATCTACACTTCCTGTTGAATTTAGGTACCTCTCATCCAAGATCAGCTCAGTAATCTACTGTTGTTCCATCTACATCTACTCATCCTTCATCCACCGTTCAAACCACTCCACTTTAGCCCACCTTCCCTTTTTTCAACCCACCTGTAAATCCACCTCCACCTCCTGCCATGGCTGCATGGTATGCTCCCCTAGTCCTTCCTGCACCATTAGTCAACCTTCCACAGGACTATCAATCTAAAATTCCATTATATGATGCTAACAATACTACAACTACATAACAACATGTGGATAAGATGGATGACTATTTTGACAGAAATGAGATTGATGATGATTCAATAAAACTTAGATTACTTGCTCAAAGCCTGGGGGGAGAAGTAAGAAAATGGTTTAAAAGCTTAGCCCCCCATAGTATCAATGATCTCCAAGGCTTCCATCAAACATTCTTAAACAAATTGGAAGTGAAGAAGAATCCTCTTCAAGTCCTCTTTGAATACAAAAACCTCCATAGAAACCCCGGGGAAAGTGTTCAAGCTTATTGCACTAGGTTTAATAGTGTGTATAATGCACTTTCCCCAGAACTAAAACCTCCACAAGGCTCAGCTTTAAACAAGTTTCCTGAAGGGTTTGACTCTAATATGACCTATTCGCTAAGAGAAAGAGATTTTGCAACTCTTGAAGATATGCAAAGAGGTTCTCTTTCTGTGGAAGTCAACTTAATGGAGAAGAGAGCAAGGATGAAAGCTGAAAAGAGAGTATCCTTTAGAGAGGAACCCACACCTTCTACTTCCAATTCAAAGATGGAAAAAATGATGGAGGAGATGATGAAAGAGATGAGCATAATCAAGAGAGCAGAAGCAAGCCAAAACCAAATTTCTCCTCAAAACAGAAACCAGAACCAGAATCAGAATGTTAGAAGGAACCAACCTCCAAACAGACCTAGGGAAGATGATCAACAGGTCACTCCTCCCTTTCACCAAAACTATGTGAGTGAGGTGGAGGAAACAGATCGAATAACAGAGGAAGATGATATCAACATGTTTGGGGTAGATGATGATGACTTTGAAGTTCATTGTGATAAAAAACAAGGTCTTTACACACGTTATGATGACAAAAGAGATGATAATGAAAATTGTTGTCAAAACATGGAAAATGCCATCACGGAACCTCAAAGAGAATATGACCTTAGAAGTAAATCTAGTCAACAAACCCCCAACAACAAAACCTCTAACAAATCCTCACAAAACAAAATTGCAACCAAGTCTAAAGTTGTCAAACAAAAGGATACAACAGTAGCTGAAAATTCTAATAAAGGTAAAGGGAAAAGCACTCAAGACAATGAAAAACAGAGTGCAGACATTAGTAGTACTAACACTACAACTAGTACTCCTGTAAAAACAATTCTATCAAATGTAAATAAAACAAAACATCAACCTGACATGGCTGATAAAATGGCAGCTAATAAGGCTGAAACAAGTTTTTGAAAGAACCAAATTCCTTTTAGCCTGGAGCAGGAAATCTCAAAGATCAAAATTTCGGTTCCCCTCACTGAGTTAGTTGCCCAACATGTATATAGGACCAAAATTTTGAAGGCTTTGAATTTAGAATACAACAATGACACAGTCAATCTCAACGATGACCAACCAGAGCTTATTTTTTGTCCAAAGATTGAAGGAAAATATCAAGAGGGACCTGTTCCTCCCTTTTATGTAAGTTTTAACGTTCATGACAAGATTTTGCATAACGCTATGCATGACTCAGGGGCTTCTCATAATCTAATGCCTAAAGCTATAATGGAGAGCCTGGGTCTAGAAATCACCAGACCTTATAAAGACCTTTACTCTTTTGATTCTAGCAGAGTAAAATTTTTAGGATTGATCAAGGACCTCTGTGTAAACTTAGCCCAAATTCCAGCCAAATGCTTAGTCATGGATATTGTACTGGCTGATGTGCCCCCAAAGTATGGGATGTTACTCTCAAGGTCTTGGGGGGCTAAGTTACAAGGGACTATGCAAATGGACATGACCTATGCAACTATCCCTGTTTTCAATCAAACTAGAAGACTTTACAGGGAGTCCCATATGCAATACACAGTCAGAAGTCAAGACAGACCACAAAAATATCCTATCTATTCTGTCAATACTGGCCTCGATTCTTTTATCATGTTTAATGATGAAACACTTAGTGAACAAGTCACTTTAACAGAATTAATGTCTGATAGAGAGGAGGAGGTGAATACCAATGAACTGTCAGAACAGTTTTCTGAACCTTTAAACAACGACAGACCAGATATGGGTCTTGAACTACAAGTCATGTGTCCCTTGCTTCTAAACATTGAGAATCAAGAAGGTATCCCTCAAATAAATGAAAATCTAGGAGAACCAAAACAAATCCAACTCAGTGCTGAGATTCCACAACAACCCTTAAGCATGATAGTTGAAGAGGACTCTAAACAAGATAAAACCGTGGAAATTCCTCTCTGGAGTATGTACTTTGATGGGTCATGCACCAAAACTAACACTGGTGCAGGTGTCTAGATTACTAACACTGAAAACAACCACATAGAATGCATTTCGTGCAAGTTAAACTTTCAGTGTTCCAATAACATAGCAGAATATGAATCCCTTCTCTTAGGCTTACATCTTTTGAAAAAGTTAGGAGCCAGAAGAATCAATGTATATGGGGATTCTGAATTGATCATTAGGCAAGTCAATGGGGAGTATAACGCAAATCATCCCAGACTTAGAGCCTATCGGAATGATGTCATGGATCTTCTGAAAACATTTGAGGAGTCCAAAGTAATTTTTGTCCCAAGGAAAAGAAACATTACAGCTCACAATTTAGCCTTTGCAGCTAGGACATGCTTAGCGCCATTTGAAACCAAAGACTGTACAACTGAGATAAAGTTTAGACCAGCAGTGCCTGATAATAAGAAGTATTGGCAGGTGTTTGACAATGACAAACAAATAGAATACTTCATGCAATTCAGAAATGAATTCGAACTAAACAGTTCAGACTTAGACTATGAAACAGACTGCAGTGAAGAAAACTTTCTTGGTGAAGAAGAACTGTTTCCTGAGCCTGTCAATATTAACCTATTGTCTAGCAAACTTATGAACGAAGCAGAGGAATTGGAAACTCTCCATACTAAAGATGAAAGTTTGGCTAGAGGTCTAGCCCCTTTGGAAGAGTTGTTCGATTTCGACGATGTGGCCAAAAAACCAAAACTGGAACCTGTAGAGACTGAAGTAGAGGAGTGCAATATAGGCAGTGAGGAAAAACCAAAGATGATTAAACTGTCTAAAACCTTACCAGCTCACATTAAACTCAAATACATTGAGCTTTCTAAAGAGTTTTCTGATGTTTTTGCATGGAGCTACGAAGATCTTAAAACCTATGACACTGAAATAATACAGCACAAAATTCCCCTTAAAGAAAACCAAAAACCATTCAAACAGAAGCTGCGCAGAATAAACCCTGTTCAGTTGCCTTTGGTTGAGAAGGAGATTAAAAATATGTATGAAGCTGGTATTATTGTCCCTATTAGATATTCTGAATGGGTATCTAATCTGGTGTCTGTCAGGAAGAAAACTGGAGAAATCAGGCTTTGTATAGACTTTAGAGACTTAAACAAAGCTTCATTAAAGGACAGCTACCCTCTTCCCAAAATGGATCATATTTTACAAAGAGTGGTAGGGTCTAGAAGGATTTCTTTGCTGGATGGATATTCAGGGTACAATCAGATCTTGGTTTACTCTGCTGATCAATTAAAGACAGCCTTTACTACACCATGGGGCACTTTCATGTATGTGAAAATTCCCTTTGGTCTAATGAATGCTGGAGCAACTTTCCAAAGAGCCATGGACATAGCATTCTCGGAAGAATTGGGCTTCTTCATCATTATCTATCTTGATGATATCACTGTGTTTTCAAAAACAGATGAAGAACACTTAGAACATTTGAGAAAGGTTTTCGAGAAGTGCAGAAGGTTTGGAATATATTTAAACCCTAAGAAGACACTATTTGGTCTCCAAGAAGGTAAACTTCTTGGAAACATTATTTCAGAAAAGGGTATAAAGATAGATCCAAAGAGGATTGAGGCCATATTGCAAATATCTCATCCTCAAAACATCAAGGAGTTGCAATCTTTCATTGGGAAGATCAACTTTTTGAGAAGGTTCATTCCTAATTTAGCTGAGCTCTTTAGGAATATCAAAAACATGATGAAAAAGGAGCAAGGGGTAAAATGGACCTTGGAAGCAAAGCAATCCTTTGAAATGGTAAAACAAGCGTTAACCAAAGCGCCAGTTCTTATAAGTCCTGATTTTTCAAAAGTTTTTTATATTTTCTCATTTGCATCAGAACATACCATAGTTGTTGTCCTTTTACAGAAAAACCCACGAGGAAAAGAGCAACCCATTGCATTCTTTAGCAAGGAATTGAGGGATGCCCCTTTGAAGTATAACATTATGGAAAAGCAAGCTTTTTCTTTGGTTAAAGCATTGAAAGACTTCAGAGTGTACATCCTTCACTCACACATCATTGCCTTTGTCCCAAACTCAGTTGTTAAAGACATTCTAACACAGGACCCAGATGGTAAGAGAGGTAAGTGGATTGCTATCATCCTTGAGTATGATTTAGAGATAAAACCCACTAAGCTCATCAAAGGCCAAGGTCTGGCTATATTAATGGCTGAATCAAATTGTGAATTTCTTGATATCAACACCCATTGTTGAAAACCATTTTATGAATTCCTCCTGGTATGCAGATATTTTTTATGTTTTGCTTAATCTGAATACACCTCCTGGTTTGACAAAAACAAAGGCAAGGTTCCTAAAATTGAAAGCTGTAAACTATTGCATTATAGATAAATGTCTTTATTAGAAAAATGCAAGTGGTCTATTGCTTAAATGTTTTCCTGAGTTTGATGCAGAGAAGGTTAAGTACCAGTTCCATGAAGGAGAGTGTGGATGTCATTTATACTGGAAGACAATAGCCAACAAAATTTTGAGGGCTGGATTCTATTGGCCTACTCTTTTCCATGATGTACACAAGATGATCATAGCCTGTCATAAATGTCAACTTTTTGAAGGCAAAAGAAAACTGCTACCCCTCCCTCTGCATCCAATCACTGTTGAAGCCCCATTTCAACAGTGGGGAGTTGACTTTATAGGAGAAATCCATCCACCATCTTCTGCCTAGCACAGATGGATTCTCACTGCCACAGACTATTTCACTAAGTGGATAGAAGCCATTCCTTGTAGGCAGGCCAATGATTCAGTTATCATAAAATTTATGGAGACTAATATTCTCTCCATATTTGGCTGCCTTGCCAAGATTATCACTGATAATGCAACAGCATTTGGATCAAAGAAGATGGTTGAGTTCTATCACAGATATCAGATAACATTGGGGCATTCCACAGCCTATTATCCTCAAGGTAATGGACTTGCAAAATCCTCAAACAAAAGCTTAGTGAACATAATCAAGAAACTGTTGGAGGACAACAAGAAGTCTTGGCACACAAAGCTGATTCATGCACTTTGGGCTGACAGATTGACTTTGAAGAAATCCATTGGTATGTCACCCTTTCAGCTTGTGTATGGTACTGATGCAATTTTTCCAAAAAGCCTTGGTTTACCAGTGATGAATTTGATTCAAGAGTTGCAGACTGAAGATAATGACATGATCAGAAGAATAAATCAGACCATTCATCTTTAGCAAACCAGAGAGGAAGTGTATAGCAAAGCATTGCTAAAGCAAGACAACATTAAAAAAAAAATTGACAGAAGAAAAAAGGCCAGCAATTTCAAAATTGGGGACAAATTTTTAAAGTGGGACTCAAGGAGGGAAGACAAGGGCAAGCATGGAAAATTTGACAACTTGTGGCTTGGCCCTTACTCTATCCATTCAGTTGCTGGTAACAATGCATTCTACTTACAGGAGTTGGATGGGGCAGAATTGTTTGGGGGTCCTGTCAATGGCAGGATGCTTAAACATTACTTCTCTTGATCCTTGACATCTTATAAAAAGCCTTCTTTTTCTTTTTCCATTATAAATATCTCATCCACCATTGCATTCAAAGTTAGAAAAATCAAAAATACAAAAACAATGAAAGAAAGAAAAGAGGGCAGAATGAAAACAAGAAAGGTACAGCCCCATGCCAAAAAAGAGAAACAAATTTGAAAGTGTGCAAGCTCAAATGCCACTCCAGAAAACACACTTATAATTAGTCAAATAGCCTAATCTTGGCTAATTAGCTTTAAATTTTCTGCTGATAAGATAGTGAATTCGATTTTCCAAACTGTTTAATCTTGGATTATCAGTAGATAGATTAGGGTAGAAATTAAAGGTTCAAACAAGCTCAAAACCTGAACCTAAGTTTCCAAGCAAGATGTGACTCAAATCTGTTTTACATTCTGAGTCAGAAAATATGTAAATCTGGTTCCAATCAGCTCAAAATTTCAACCAGAAGAAAAGGAAAGATAGCTCAACAAGAGTCAAAACAGAGCTGTGAAAAGAGGAAGGAAATGTTTCCAAAATTTTCAGATCTTAAGCCTTCCATTTTTTATTTAATTTTTGTGAAATAAAAGTCTATGTGCAGCTTGTCTTTATGCCATAGATCCTAGCAAGTCAAACAGCTTAATCATGACTTGACTGTTTTTAAATTTATGTTTTAGAAATTTAGAGAGTGAAAATATGTTGGACAGTTTAATCCCAACAGACAGTAGAATAGGCAGAGAAGCATCTGAACTCAACTGTTTATTCTGAGTTCAGGGAGAAATAAGGAGTAGAATTAGATTAGATTTACTGCTTTTAAAAGAATAAAATGTTGTGAAAAGAGTTTGCCAATCTAAGTGCACTCTAATGAAGAAAAAATGTTAGATCAGTAGGATTGGGTAGGTAGAAAGCTGTATTGATGAGGATCCATTGCTTTTATGGCTGCTAATATGTTTTCAGAGCACATTATCCACAGAAAAAAAGGCAAGCCAATGGATTAGGCAACTGATCAGCCTCCCAGAGAATGAAGGTCTGAAAGTTCTTGATGCCTTCAAGAAGGCACCATCCCCAAGTGGAGCCACTGTTAGCCACCTGTAAAATTTGATTATACCAAAAGGTGGCTAAATCTATTTTTGAGCCTTCAAGGAACAATTTTCTATGACAAAAATTGTTGGCTCTTGAATACTCTTGAAGGCCTTCTGCCTCTATCCAAATCTGCACTGATATTTACTTCCTAAAAAGACTCTGAAGTTCTGCTAATTCCAAATGAAAGACTGCTGCAAGACCTTCATTTTTTCCCTCTTCTCAAACCTTCATTTGCTCCCCTTTTTCTCCATAAAAGCTCCCTTGTTTTCATAAATCCTCTTCTTCCATTTATGAAAATCACTTTCCCATAGTTGAAAACCCATTTTTTAACTATATCGGAACCCTCATTTTCTTTGAAAAACCTTACAAAATCATTCAAAACCAATTTTTTCATACATATTTGACTCAAGCCCTCATGGGCTAAGTCCTAACAACTTCCCCACATATTCCCTCACCATAAACACCAAGCCCTAACCTTCTTGGTGCTTATCACATCGGAGAAAATCCAAAGCACGCAAGTCTTTTTTGCCTTGTTTGAAAAACTCCAACGCGATTGGCCCTTTTATATAAAGCCCCGGTCATATCATCCTCTCATGCACCCTTGGCCCCTTAGTCGGGCGCTTAGCCACATAATATATATTCCGCTTGAAAATAATAAAACCTTTGTTTTATTATAAACTTTGGGTTTTTATTCGTTTTATAACCTTATCTGCCGGTACGAGTTTTGGATTGTTCCGCACCGTCGATCTAAATCCACAGATCGGACGGTGCGGAGTACGTCTCCCAGTGGTCCCCGCCAACTGTCCTCCACTCCAAATACCGTGCGGTATTCATCGCACCGCCTTCGGGAAAAAGATGTTTTCTCCCAACGGCCAGTGATTCCATACACCGTTCAACACGTGTCCCTTATTCTATTTAAAAACCACCATCCATCCATCGTCCATCGCGCATTAATGTTCAGACCGAGACACCCAGCGATATCGCTATGGACCGTCCGATCTGGGCCCACTGATCCAACAGTGATCACTCGCCAAAGTTGCTCGATGGTTAACAAAGGTGCGCGCGCGATAGCTGGGCCATCGTATAACGGAAATTCAATCTCCGTCGTCGATCTAATCTGCAGATCGATGGCCCACAATTCATCGCCCGATCTCTCCGTTTGACTATTCATTGCCCAATCCCAACCTTCGATCTCTGCGTGATCGACGGTTTAGATTCATCCTTCTCCTCTAATTGCCTCGTTCGATCTTGACCGTCGATCTCTGCACGATCGACGGTTCGGATTTAATTTTTCTTCTGCTCATTTTATGATCTCCCTAATTAATCCCGACCGTTGGATGATGCCATCCAACGGCCCTACTCCTTCCACACGCCCTCCGATGCAGTCAACCTATAAAAGCATGATTTCTTAATAGTTTTCGTATTTTGCAGGGTTTTTATAATTTTCTCGCAATTTTCGATGAAGATTCAGAGGCGGAGGGTGACAACCCTCCCGTCTTCGATTCGTCAAAGGAAATCATTCACAGGGTAGAAATTCAAGTTTCATTAGTTTTTCCTCAGGCATGGATGCCTTATCAACCCTGCGTAGCCCTGCATACCAGCAATAAAACCATGGATTTAACAGTGTCAAAGAGTATCAGCGTCGAAGACAAAAATGCACCAGAACAGAGGATTAAAGGATAGATTTGTGGGGATTACGTCTAAGATACTTATCAAAAGCCTAATCCCCAAATAAAACACAGTTTACAGAAAACCTAAAGTGTTTTATCAAGCTGGAATGCTTCCACTGCCACAATCTGAGGCAAATTGATTCCTCAGCTACCACAGCACCACCTGTTCCTCAAATTATTCAATCAGAGACCGAAGTTATTGATCGAAAGAATATTTTCGCCTCAACACAGCCAGAAAGGTTACTTCTGCAATAAAACTTAATGCAAAAGATATCTGCAGAGTAACCCTAGCGTCACACAGAGCCTCAAAGGTCAACAAAGCTCCCACCGAGCTTGATTCATAAGTGTAAATCAATTAATAGAGTGAGACACCTGTACAGTTTATTCATTGAGCCCCCCAAGGGCCAAGAAGACATTAACTATATATTAATTTTAATTGAGATCTTTTATCAGATCTCACCTCCTCATTCTTCTATATATACTACAGCAGAAGATGAGTGAGGGGTTGGTTGTAGAACTTTGATATACAGTTGAGCAAAAAAATTCTGATTGTACATAGTATTCACTGGCTCTTGGAGCTCTGCTGGTGATAGATAGGTTAGGCTGAGATGTGTATATGGTTGCTGACCTAAAGCATTGGACTTAAAGCTGTAACTAGTTTGAAGCATCAATACAAGCTGATTTACGGGATCCTGGTCTATGTTGACGGTGATGTTTTTCTCGTTGTAACTTGTTATTTTATTTATGTTTTCATCTGTGTTTCATATTCTCTTATAAAGAACAACATGCATAGGGTTAGGACCTACTATTTATCAGTAACCTTCTCTGCCTGAAAATCTTTATCTGAATGTTTTCTTCCATCTGTGTTATTTAGGAATAATTTAATTCAGTTTAAGCATAGGAATGCTGGCGTTCCCTCATCTTATCATCTTAGCTAAATATTTTTCTTAGATGTTATTTTCAGTATATGTTTTGTGAAGATGAAATGAGGAAGATATGGTGAGCCCTGGTCCCAGAATGATCCCACAGACTATCTGATTGTTTCCCTTTGAATGTGTCAAAAGCTGGCTAGTTTCAAAGTACTTACCAGATCTTAGGCCATTCTGTTGTTATCTTTGTATTTGTCTTGAAAGTAACCAAGTAAAGAAGAGCTAGGAGAGGATTTGTGGTGAGCCCGGCCCGCTAGTTGCTAATCCAAAATTTTCCTTCAATTTTCCCTTAGTTTTAAAGATGTTTTCTATTGAAAGTGTATCAAAGTCTGGCTAGTTTCAAAGTACTTACCAGATCTTGGGCTGCTCTTGTTTCTGCATCTGTTTATTTCTCCTTCTTATTGTATCATTCCATTCCATAAATCAATCTTCAAAGAGATCCTTAGACATAGATGACTTGCCCCATGGATCACTCTTGCCTCTTGCTGTTCCAATTAAACCCTATTATGACTCCATAGCCCAGTGGACTAAAACCTGCAATTGTCTATCTTTTGGTCGAAGCTTACTCTAATTGCCTGCAACTTCTCACCTTTGGAACTTTGTGCACTCAGAACTTTCCACCTTGAACAGTAATCATGCTCAACCATCCAAAAAACAAACAAACCCTTGGCCTTCATAACTAGCCTAATATCATTACCCCAAACTTCAAAGACAAATCCATCTTTGCACTTATTGGAGAGATCCCTCTCCAGATTCAGGAGGGTTATATCCTAGAATCCCAAAGTGGTTGAAATGATGTTGTTTCTGTAATTGGACTCTGCCAATCGTGCTAATAAATTATAGATTCCTAACAGGAGGGAATAGTGGATTTACATTTATGAGTTTGTTATCATAACTTTTGTATAAATAGGAGTGTTATCTCCTTCATTTGTAATCTTGATTTGAAATCTTAATCTTAATCTTCTTCTTTATTTTGTAATCTTAGGTTGGTAGTGAGAAGTTAGATTGGAGAATCAATGTAATGGTTGCAATTGCAATTTGCAATTGATGATAAATAAGACGAAGATTATTTGATCCTCTACATTTCACTTTTTGGTGTGCTTGTGAATCCTTGGAAGGATCCCCATTGCCTAGCAAGTACACTTTTATTTTAGTAGGATTTTATTTTATGTTTGTTTGTGAATTTCATTAGATTAAATTATTAGGTTCATATGTTTGGAATATTAACGAATGACCTTTCATAAGAAAGTAATAATGTTTCCTTGAATGAATCTGATTTGTTATTTAATGTTTGATTTCATTAGTTTAAGTTTCTGATTTATATGCTTGAGATATAAATGAATAGTATCTTGTAAGAGAGTTTTAACATTTCATGCAATCAATCAGAATTAGGTTTAAGTGCTTTAATTTCATTAGTTTAATAGTTTGTTGATTAAGATGATTAGAAATATTAATGAACAGTCTCCTATAAGGAAACCTTAATATTTCTTACACTTGTCACAATGTCTTTAGATTTCATTTTGTTAAATGACTAAATAGGTGTTGGAGATCCTAATGAAAGACCTCCTGTAAGGGAACTTTGGCATTTCTTCACCTAGCTTAGTTTAGTTTGTCTCTAAGTCCATATATATTGGATGATCCTCGATGTTTACTTACCCGGATTGATAGTAAATGAAACTCTAATTTGCGTCCGCATTTTAGACCAAACATTTTGGCACCGTTGCTGGGGAGGATGATTTAGAGATAGACTTAGGAAGTCATTTTTATTGAAATTTTTTTTTATGGACTAACTTGTGAAACCTGGTGACAGTAGGATCTTCATAAAGGAGTTTAAGTTAAGCTTTTTTATTTTTCTTTCATACTTAATTAGTTTTAAATTCACTTTTTAAACCCCCCATTTCTTACTAATTCATCTACGGATGAGAAATTTGAATATGTTAAACAAGTACTTTTTGGAGAAAAAGAATAATCTTGAAGACTAGTTCCAAAATAACCTTGTGCTAACTCCAAAAATAAGATAGGTTACTCACATTCTTGCAGATCATAAGGTAAAAATTTCAAATCTTGATGTGAGCATTTTCAAATTCTTAGTCCATAGGTGTCTTCATTGGAAGCATTCTTTTACTTAGGAAATAAAAAAATCTTTCAAGCAAGTTAGATAGAATAAATTAGGAAAATAAAACGAGCTCGTTAGAAGTTTTTAGTCTTATTTTCAAAAATACAAAAAAACAATAAATCATCATGAATAAATTCAGTGGCACAGTAAGAGCTGCTTCATCATCACATTTCTATATCTTGTTTCTGTATCACGGGTAAGCCAGGAGCTTGATTATCGGAAATATTTGTCTTTCGAGAGTCAAAACACCCCCGCGACATTGCAGAAAGAGTATAGATAATGCGAGGTTTTGTCGCAAATCTTGATTGTGTTTATTATCCATCCATGCTAACTTGCAGAAATAAAAACAAATCAAGAGATTAGTATGCTCTCTTCCTGCGCTTCGTGCGATCAGGAAGATCAAAAAATCTATCGATTTATTTCAAATAAAAATACTCTCGCTCAAAAATTTATCTGTGCATTATATCAAATATAATAAATTTGCAAGCTTCCAATATCGATATGCTGCAAAAATTTAATTTTTTGTTCAAACTAAATTTGCAGCATATTGAAATAAATCAATGGCATTATTAATGCACATATGATTGTTTGATTTTGCAATTTTTTTTATCACATTCTCTAGTTCTGGCTTCTCAATTTAAATCTATTTTTCCTGCACCATAATTTGATCCTGTATCGAGATAACCATTACCCCCAGAAAGTTAAAAAAAAACTTGAACTGTGTGAATTGAAGAATTTGCATTTCGATCTTATCAAACATTTGCCATGCATAAAAAATTTGTCCAACCTGAGGATTGTGAGCTGGAAAATATTATCAGCAATGAGTAATGCAAATCTCAAATGCTCAAGTGAATCCAACCGTGCATCAAAGTCATCCTCTGAAACATTTGGGACATTCATATGTGATGACGTACTTGATCCATGAGGTAATAAAATTGCAACTACAAATTTGCATCATGAATATTCTTCACATTAACCTCCTTCAACCAATATTAACTGTTTCAATGAAATGAAACCACCACAGTTTGCTCCAGTATTTGTTCAAAGAACAAGAGATGAACCCATCATTATCGATTTATTTTGATAGATGAACCCAACAACAATTGGTCAAAAGGTACCTCTGAATCCAAGTCAAGGAGGAGCATTGGAGCACCAATATGCAATGTGTTCATCCTTGCGTGTGTTGCTCACAATTCCCCCACATTGAAAGAAAATAAAACTGCTACAATCTGCAAAAGCATCCATTACAACTTGCATTCTCCCACTTTCTGCTAATATGGAGGCTTCACTTGCATTTTCTACCAGAGATGTTGCATTATAATGACCATGATGAAATGTTGGCATTGGAGGAATTTCACATTCCACAAATAATGATGCAAGTTGATCGGCAGCAGGATTTGCTTTCATTATATTGTTATATAACTCCCGGGCTCTTTGCAATGTATGTAAAACTGTAGATTCACTGCCTGATGCTTTCAGTGCCATGACAACAGCTTGCAAGGCTGGGCCTGGGCTTCCTTCATTGATCTGCTACCTTACTAATGCAAGAAGTGACTGAAAATGAATGGCTTCGACTTCATTTTGTGCCTTATTTGGTCAACTGATGCCTGAGGGATCCTCCTCCACATCCATTTCGCTCAATTCTTAATTATCCTCTTTTGTTGCTGCTTGTATAAAATTTTCCAATTTCTAGCACTGGGTGTAAGTATACAACAATATATGTGCCATGTCGTAATGCTTTGCTAATGATTTAGAAAAATGAGTCCAAAGGATGGGGAAAATGCTATTTTTGTTAAATGCTGTGTCAGACATTGACAGAATGACGTTTATTTGGAGATTATGAGTTCGATTTTGTGCTAATTTTATATATTTAATTATTCAACCATTATCCAAATATGCAATCCAGTTATGAGATCCAATTATTGAGCCTTATTTGGAATGATTTGATGATTATGATGGAAATTCAAACCTGAATATGAGTGGCTGGTTGTTATGCATTCTGCAAGAGTCGGTGGAGAAGCTTGAATTAGAACTCTTGATATATCACAATTCCAATCTCACCCTACAATCTAGTGATTAACGCTATGTTACAACGCACGTATCACCTTGGGGAATACTGCCTCAATATCCGTCGTGAGATTTTCCAGTTTAATTCACGAGGAGGAAATCAGCATTTGCCACATTTGAGGAGATCATAATGTTTTCTGCATTTGGATGCGTTGTTTGAAAAATTCATATTATGGCCTTTGCGCCCACAGCATTGCGAAAATGGTGTGCCCCTGTACAACAATAACGCAGTTCGGTTTTTCTGTCCCTATCCTACATAATCCATTTCGGTTTTTCTGTGTCGATGAAAAACTCAAAGTGGAAAATTGCAGGTATGCCAGAGATCGTCGGTCCTTCTTGCAGCACGGCCACTCCTATCCTGCCTCAACCAAAAACCATTCACATGCCTTCAATTCTGCTGTTTCACATGTTTTGCATTTTGTTTTGCATTTGTTTTGCGTTTGTTTTGCGTTTTTAAGTTTTAATTTGTTTTGATTTGTATTTACTTTTGTACTTAGTTATATATTTTTAGTTATAATTGTTTATTATAGTTAATGTTTCTTATGTTGTTATAATTGTATTAATATATTAATATATTAATATAGTTGTAATTTGTTATATTTTTTAATTGTAATTTGTTGTATATAATTGTTTTATGTTTGTTATGTATTTTTAATTGTAATTTGTCTTTATGTTTGTTAAGTTATAATATATGATTGTATTAGTATATTAATATATTTTTTATATTGTTACGTTATGATTGTTATTGTTATGTTATGATTGTTATCATTTAAAATATATATATATATATAATAAAAAAAAAAAAATTGTTATGTCTTTTGTGACAGTTATTGTATTGAAGGATTTAAAGGGTGAATATTGGCATGATAAATTATGTGAAGGATATTGGCATAAAACAAAACTTTGGTGGTATGAAAATTGAGACAATCATGAGAATTACAGGAATTGGTTAAGACTGCAAGAGTTGATACAGGTGCAAAATTTATATATATAAAAAAAACACTTTGCACAAAATTCACGTAGCACAAATGAAATTTAATCAGTTGGATGGTAATTTTCATGGCAACTTCATATTGTTGTATGCTTGATAACATACTAATCTGTAGGACACAACAAATCTTCCAAGCTCTTTGCCATGCACATGTGTTATATGACACAAACAGGGAGTAAATTTACTTTTCATGGTTATTTCTTTAAGAATAGATTGATACTAATATCATGAATTGAGTTAATTTCAACACTTTGATTTTTTTAATCTATTTTATTTGGTACGAAATTTTTGCGTAAGAATCATGAAGGAAATGGCCATTTCTTCTTGAACACACTTATGTTTTCTTTCTGCCAAGTTTTTTTTTCGCAGGTTACAGGTTAATCAAGTGATCAGTAAGGAGATTACATTGTGACAACAATTGGTCTTCCAAAGACAAATTTCATGAGAAACTCTAAAGAATCAGTCCATGATCATAAACAAAATTTCCAGAAAATTACAAGTTCTTCCAACTTCTTGTAATAGCTTAATGATTTGACATGTTGCATGACAAATTAGCAAAATTCAAAGAGTTGGGGTTTGTTCCTAAATGTACAAGGATGGTGAAATACCTATCCACCCTTGAATTCCACATCTACAAGTAGCTGGTCAATGCTGGTCAAACTCAGCTATTTTAGGAAAAAGTCAAAAATTAAAGAGCAGATTTTTTATATTTAACAAATTGAAGCCATAATTCATTTTTTTTTCTAGCAAGAGTCATTATCCATTTTCCATTACCACATACACTTCATTAAATTTTTCTTCAATCCTAACCCACCAATAAAACCTACCAAGGTCATCTACAAGCTGTTTCGTCCACTTTACATATTCATTGTCAGTTTCCTTTTTCCTACAATTGCAAATAAAACCTTGCTTCCATACACCATTGAGTCCATAGTCCCTGAGTCTAAATATTTTTCTAAAAACACCTTGAAGCTTGCATTCCTTAAGGGCAAGCTATCATGCCAATAAAAAAAGGGAATACATCAATGTCCCTTGTTCATCAGATCTTTTGAGTATTCGACAACAAAAAAATCATTCATACTTAGAAAGATGTGTTCGAGGCATCTTGACTCTCATCCACATTAAAAATGGGAGCTCTCGTGTTGACTAGTGGCATCCGTCAATGACCACTAAGTTAACAATTTCTTGTTATGTTCGACACCAAAACATTTATTCACATGACAAGAATTGTGCCAATGAGCATTGAAGACTTGAAGACCAATCATTTTGTAGCAGAGGACGCATAATTACTTTCATTACTTTTTAGTTTTTGATATAAATGACTTGAGGACAAGTCAATAAAAAAGGCTGGGGGGGAAAGTGTAAATTCTGAATTTTGTATACCTTCCAAGCCTTATACATTTTCAGCCACATTCAGCAGCAGATTCTGAACATTTGGCAGAAGATCCAGCAACAGATTTAGAAGCAGATGCAGCAACAATAAAAGATTCACTTTTTCGATTTCATCCACCATTTTCACAACCAAGTAAAGAAGACTATGAACAGAATTTTGTAGCCACACGTGCACAACTCTCATCCATTTTTTAAAAGGGTAAGTTAGGTATGATATTTTCTAACTTTTAACCATTTAATTCCTTGAAAAGTTAGAATAATAATTTTTGGAAAAACTCCACTTCCTTTCGTCATTTTATAAAATTTTCAAAACCATCAGTTGAGGGGGGAAATACATTCACATTCATATAACATTCAAAACATTCATATTACATTCAAAGCCCACATACTTTCCGAATCTATATACTATTACATCATCATGAGCATATAAATGGCTTTGTATAAAGTATTTAAAAGTTAATTGGATGCCAACACAATCATGGTTGTTACACAAGAACCAACCATGATGCATTCCAACAAAAATACTCTGCAATAAAAATCACATTATCAATATGCAAAGATCATAAATTAAAATTTAATGCAACAAAAAAAATATGGTTGAAACACAAGAACCAACCAAGTTTCAATTCATCAAAAACACTTTGCAAAAGTTAAGTAAATGATATCATGCAGAGTTTAAGCCAAAGCTCAAGTATCAAAAATTAATGTAATAGATTGCATGAGGACATGCAATACCTTCAGTTTGGGGGTATGTTGGGCCTCAAAATAGTCCCTATTCTCACTCCATTATTCACTAATACCTTCACACTACTTCCATATTACCTTCATGTCACCTTCATTCCACCTCCACATCATTACATTTACCTCATGATTGGGTTATAACTATGATTTTCCAAAGTTTATTAATTCTTAACATTTTTAAGTGGATTTATGGTTAAACTTTAGAAAATAATATTCTTATACTTATACCTAACAATTAGAATGAGTTTGTTGACATGTGTAGGTACAAAAGAATCTTCCTAGGCACCCTTATGTGGCACTCTATGTTCAAATTCGAATTTGAGGAGATCATGGACCTCATGGAGAAGATCATGGAGGATAAGGTTATGTGTCACCATTGGTTGAGAAATATGTGGGTCAAAGGAGGGAATAATGGATTTACATTTATGAGTTTGATATCATAGCTTTTGCATAAATAGGAGTGTTATCTCCTTCATTTGTAATCTTGATTTGTACTCTTAATCTTAATCTTCTTCTTCATTTTGTAATCTTAGGTTGGTAGTGAGAAGTTAGATTGGAGAATCAATGTAATGCTTGCAATTGCAATTTTCAATTGATGATAAATAAGATGGAGCTTCTTTGATCCTCTACATTTGACTTTTTGGTGTGCTTGTGAATCCTTGGAAGGATCCCCATTGCCTAGCAAGTACACTTTTATTTTAGTAGGCTTTTATTTTATGCTTGTTTGTGAATTTCATTAGATTAAAATATTAGGTTCATATGTTTGGAATATTAATGAATGACCTTTCGTAAGAAAGTAATAATGTTTCCTTCAATTAATTTGATTTGTTATTCAACGTTTTATTTCATTAGTTTAAGTTTCTGATTTATATGCTTGAGATATAAATGAATAGTCTCTTGTAAGAGAGCGTTAACATTTCATGCAATCAATCAGAATTAGGTTTAAGTTCTTTAATTTAATTAGTTTAATATTGTGTTGATTAAGATGATTAGAAATATTAATGAACAGTCTCCTATAAGGGAACCTTAATCTTTCTTAAACTTGTCACAATGTCTTTAGATTTCATTTTGTTAAATGACTAAATAGGTGTTGGAGATCCTAATGAAAGACCTCTTGTAAGGGAAATTTTGCATTTCTTCATCTAGCTTAGTTTAGTTTGTCTCTCAATCCATATATATTAGATGATCCTCGAAGTTTACTCACCCGGATTGATAGTAAATGAAACTCTAATTTTCATCCACATTTTAGACCAAACAATGTTCTACATGTTGATAGGGTGCTCAAACTATTGGAGGAGAAACAATTATATGCCAAAACATCCAAATGTTTCTTTGGTGTACAAGAGGTGGAATATTTGGGTCATATTGTATCTCATGAGGGTGTTAAGGTAGACCCTAACAAAATTAAATCAATTAAGGAATGGAAAGTCCCCACAACCATAAAGCAGTTGCGCGGGTTTCTCGGGTTAACAGGGTATTATCGCAAGTTTGTTAAGAATTATGGGAGAATAGTAGCACCTTTAACAACATTATTGAAGAAAGATACATTTTCATGGACTCCTGAAGCAACTAAGGCCTTTGAACATCTTAAAGAGGCAATGTGCTTAGCACCAGTCTTAGCTACACCAGACTTCACAAAAAACATTTATTGTGGAATGTGATGCCTCAGGAAATGGAATTGATGTTGTTTTAATGCAAGAAAGAAGAACTATTTCCTTTGAAAGTTGTTCAATCAAAGGAAAGTATTTACAAAAGGCTATTTATGAGAAAGAAATGTTGGAAATACTACATGCACTAAAGAAATGGAGACCTTACCTAATGGGAAGACACTTCAAGGTAAAAACTGATCATGATAGTCTTAAACACTTTTTGGAACAAAGACTATCTTCAGAAGAGAAACAAAAATGGGTCACAAAGATGTTTGGTTATGACTTTGAAATCGTCTAAAAAAAAGGGAAGCTAAATGTTGTTGCAGATGCACTCTCAAGAAAGGATGAAGAGGTGGAACCATTGATTTGTGCCATTTCAATTATCCAACCAGATTGGATAACAGAACCAAGGGATGAATGGAAGAAGGACGAATAAGTGTGGACTCTCATTCAAAAGTTGCAGCAAGAGCCTAGTACATATAATACATTTAGTTGGAAAAATGATTCCTTATGGTACAAATATCGCTTATATATTTGCAAGAATTCCCAACTAAAACAAAATATTCTTTTGGAATTGCACACTTCTCCTTTAGGAGGACACTCGGGATTTTTAAAAAATTACCACAAGGTGAAGAAAGAGTTTTTTTGGGATGGCCTTAAATCTAATATTCAAAAGTTTGTGGTGGAATGTTTGGTTTTCCAACAAAACAAAGTGGAAACAATTAAGACCCCGAGTCTTCTACAACCTTTATCCATTCCAAGTCAACGTTGGGAGGAGATTTCAATGGATTTTATCACAGGTTTACCTAAGTCGAAAGGAAGGAGTGTCATCATGGTGGTAGGTTATAGAATTACCAAGTATGAACACTTTTGTGCATTATCTCATCCATTTAAATCAAGTACAGCTGCTACTACATTTATGGAAACAATTCAAAAGCTACATGGAAACCCAAAGATTATTGTAAGTGACAAAGATCCCATTTTTATATGAAATTTTTTTCTTGTTTCGGTACTCAACTAGCTCATAGTTCATCTTATCATCCTCAATCTGATGGTCAAATAGAGATAGTGAATAAATTTTTGGAAGGATATCTTCGTTTTTCTTTTTTCTGATAAGCAAGCACAATGGGTCAAGTGGTTACCTCTGGCTGAATGGTGGTATAACACTTCCTTCCATATTGTAGCAAAAATGACCCCATTTATGGCACTTTATGTATATCATCCACCATCCATCACATCTTCTTTAAGGGAAAATACTAGGGTTCAAGCAGTGGAGGATCACATCGAGCATCAACAAGAAGTTCTCCAACTCTTAAAGGATAACCTAAATTTGGCACAAAATTGAATGAAACAACAAGCAGATCAACAATGCAGTGAGAGAAGTTTCAATGTAGGAGACTGGGTATTTTTACGGCTACAAACATACAAACAAATGTCCCTCAAGAAAGCTAAGAAGGATAATAAATTATCACCAAAATACTATGGTCCTTACAAGATTTTGCAAAATATTGGTACTATGGCATACAAATTGGAGCTTCTTTCTTCTTCGCGAGTGCATCCATTTTTCCATGTTTCATGCTTAAAAAAGGTTATAGGGAACAAACTTCCAGTTCAAAAAATATTGCCAGAACTTGAGGAAGAAGGAAAAACCATATTGGAACCTGAAGCAATCACGGAAACAAGAACTCGACAACTACAAAATCGATCAATTTCAGAGTATCTCATCAAATGGAAGAACTTACCCATGGAAGATTCTACATGGGAGGATGAGAATTTTACACAAAAACACCCAGGCCTACTCAAGCATTGAGGAAAACACCTTTTTGAAGGAGAGGAGCATGTTATGTCCCTATATTACTAGTATAGTCTGTTGTTGTTGTTAGTGTAACCCCCTTATTGTTATTTTTGTACCCTTATAACCCCCATATTGTTATTATTGTGCCCATAAATTATTATTGTTAGTTCGGCTAGGATTACATTGTGGCCCCATGGACTCTTATATATAGAAAGGAGGTTTTGTCATTTGTGTCATCCAAGAATTGTTCATTCATGTAATGTATTGGAGGTTTTCGCCTCAAAGTGGCTTATTTCTAAGGTGTTGATATCTCTTTTCTTCTCTTTTTGGAGCTGGTTTCACAATAATGGGGCCCAAGTTAAGAAGGCTCACAATGCATATATGGAAGGGGAAGGAAGCCATAGAAGCCATGTTGATTATTGTTATGTTTTTGGTTTGTTATGACTTCTTGCATACTTTTACTGTTTAGCGGAGTGTGTTGTGCTATTTAGCACAAGGGTGTTCCCGAGAAGGAATCCCACTCTCATCCTCGGGGGACTTCGAGTGCCCACTTAAGAGAGTTGTTTGAGCTACATATCCACATTGCGGCATCAGAACAAGCTTCAATATTCATCTACAATGTAGTTTCTTCCAGGGTTGAGTTGAGTTGCAGGCTAGAGGAAGTGGAGGATTGATAGGGCCATTTTATGTGTTTGTTTTCAGGGGAGAGGTAGCTTTTCCATTGGGAGGCCAACAAGGAAGGTACCATAGCATTATTTCATTATTTGGCATCAGGCCTAGCTACTACCACCCCCTACAGCACAATTTCCCTCATAGATTGCGTTATTCTTTGGAGCAGTTACAGTGGTGGTTTTAGTGCTTCATTTGGAGGGTTAGATTTTCAGTGAAGGGATCAACCTTTCACTTGGAGGATCTATTGGAGGAGTCCCATACATCTCTATATCAGTTCCAGCCACCTCCTTCTATCTATTCAGTTGCAGTGATTCTTCGGTCCTATGGTTTTAAATCACTATTTTGTTATCTATTGTCAGCTCCTCTCAAACATCATAATCCTTCACTATTTATACCTTGACCTTTTGTGACCTTATTTCATTCTTCATTCTTTTCCTGATGATGGATCCTCATTAGGATTTGAAACATCGGCCAATTTTTTATGATACTATGGATAATCCGGATTCTGCAATTCACTATTTTGTATTTTGTGTATTTCTGAAAACCCTTTCTCGTTTGTCTTGGAAAAGTGTATGAGGGCCTAGATATTTATTTTTCGGCATCTCTTGAGACATATATCAATTTCTCTATATTATTGTATGTTTCTAGCTGCAGCTATGTCCACTGGGACTACGCTATATTGATCTTCAAGCATTTTGTATCGCTGCAACTCTTCATGTATTTTCCTATCTAATTATTGGAGGCTTGTGTTATATTGCTTGAGTGACTTGATCCTCAAGATTTTATGCTCATTATGGATGATATATTTAATAATATGCCTCTACATTTGTCTCATATATTGGTGTATTGATATTCACTGCTATTTTCCATTTTTTTGTTCTAAATTATTGCTTTTCCTATTTTGGGATATTACAAAAATATGCTAGATTCTTCGACCTTGCAATGTTGTTATCGGAAATATGCATGTGACTATGTTAGAAGGAAATTTAGCACATGTTAAATTTCTTTTCTTGCAATTTTGTTATTGGAAATATACTTTATCTTGTGCTAGAAGTAAATTTAACATGTGTTATATTTATTTAACCCTACACTGTTGTTATGTTCTTATGTGTGTGATAGAAGGAAATATAGCATGTGCTAGAATTGTTTCATCTTATAATGTGCTTGTGTTGTGCTGTAAGGAAATCTAGCACATGTTAGATTTCCTTTGCCTTATAATGTTGTTGTTTTCAACATGCTTGTGTTTGTGCTAGAAGTAAATCTAGCATGCACTATAATTCTTTCACCTTATAATGTGCTTGTCTGCTTGTGTTTATGCTAGAAGGAAATATTACACACATTAGATTTCTTTCACCTTATAATTTTTTTATTGGCAATGTGCTTATGTTTAGGCTAGAAGGAAATCTAGCACACGTTAGATTTCATTCACATTGTTATGCCGATAGGAATTTTATTATGAGGATGTTGTTGGTGACACTATTGAGATTCGTCGTCCTCTGTCATGAATCTCAACAGTGTCACCCTATTGACCAATTCAATTTTTCTACAACGTGGAAAATTCTTGTTAACTCCGGCATATGGAAGTTGGCCCCAATATTTGGATGGCACGAGAACCCTGCAAGCCGGGATGAGCTGAGCTCTTTGAGTTGGCACAAGTTGAGCTCTTCGAGTACAACAGGAACATGCATAGTGTTAACGCCTTCTTCATTTGATTTCCTACGTCTGTAGTTTCTTCGCAGTTATTATATTTTTTCTTATGGTTGATTTTCCTTCTTCCCTTCGAAATTGAGAGAGTGAAACTCGATCCACATTGGTCAGGCTGGTATTCAACTCAGAAATTCTTGCTGGGAATTTTACTGTGGCATTCAGCCTAATCGCCAGATATCGAATGACCAATTCTCTCCATCACATTTTTTTCTAGACCAACAAATTTTTGTTAACTCCCTGTATCTGAAAGTTTTCCCCTAGATAGTGGGAGTAGCCTAGAAGTTGGGACGAATTGAGATCTTTGAGTACATCAGTAATAGGTGTGGAAGCCAAACTCTCTGCAGTCCAAAATCATAGGTGATCGAGTCCTAAGGGGCATGAACCTGTTCCCACCATAGCTGCTATCAAAGCGAATATAACCATGAACCCTATAGATTCATCCCCGATGGGAAAATACACTGGAGAGAACCCCATAGAACCAATACTTCCTGCAGGAATCTCAACCACAAGAAAAGGTTATGCATAAAATTTAAGAGCCCTGATCCGGATCTTTGGGGGAGGCCCCTAAGATCTAAAAAATTGAAATGGATCTAGCAAGATCTACAAAATTAGAATGCGAGAAAAAAGGAGATAACACGTAGTAAATAAAACCACAGAGAATTGTTTTATTAAAATAGAGAATAAATATAGAAACTACATTGTGTGGACAATCTGTCCTTTTACAAAATGTGACTTGTTACTTATAGTCTTTTTTTTGTTACAATACGATAGGTAAATTTCATGGATGGGTAAATACCATGGGTGGATCTCACTTACAATACCATGGGTGAATGAATACCATGGGTGGATGACACTTATAATACCATGGGTGAATTCCATGGGTGGATAAATACCATGTGTGGATGCCATTTTCCATTCAGATCATTCCTCCCTCCTTAAGAAGCAATGGTCCCCATTGCGTGAAGTTCCATTCTGAGAAGCTTTTCTTGAATATGAAAAGCCATTGAAGAGAAGGGTTTTGTGTGGTTAACCCGTAACCGTGATGAACAAAGATCCAAGGATAGAGATACCATGTAATGCTTGTGGCCAACTGTGATATTGACAGTGTGTGGCCTAGAAAATGGACTTCGATGAAGTGTGGGTTTGTGGATGACCCATAACCATGAACAACGAAAATCTGAGGATAGAGATACTCTGTAATGCTTATGACCAACTGTGATGCTAACAGTGTGTGGCCTAGAAAATGGAATTCGATGAAGTGTGGGTTTTTGGATGACCCAAAACCATGAAAATGAAGATCCTAGGATAGAGATAACTTGTAATGCTTGTGACCAAATCTGATACTAATAGTGTGCGGCCTAGCAAATAGACTTTGATCAAAAGGATTTTTTGCGGTTGACCCATAACTGTGACGTTGATTGTTGATGAAGTAGAAGGTGCCTACATAGCCTAAGGTGGGAGGGCACGTCTCCAAATAACCCAAGACGAACGCTGCTATGCTGAAACTAATGAATGTGAAGCAAGTGCCTACTAAAGCATGGTGGGAGGGCATGCCTCTAAAGGGAACCCGCTCTGAATGTTGCTCTAGATTTAAAATGGCCATAACTCGATCAATATAAATCATAATATTTATTATAACCTATTTTTAGAAATAGAATGATCATTATACATCTTCTCGTGTGCTTGAAATTTCTATCTCAAGACTCTAGACTCTCGTATTCACACTGGAATTGTCCCACCATCACAAAATTTCTGAAAAAAATAGTTGATTTTAAACCAGCAATAATTCCCTCGTTCGGACTCTGATTCGAATGGTTGTTTTTTTGAAATCAGGTGATTTATCAGGGGGAGCTTGGATATATAACCACTTATCTGTAATTTCACACTAAAAACTGAAAAAAATGACAGGAGAGCCACCGTCCACAAATTGTCATAAAAAAAAATTCTGCAACATTGTTCATTTTGAATCAATGATATCTCCCTCATCTGGACTCTGATTCGACTTATTTTTTTTTTAAACCGAATATTTTTTGCAAGGAATCTATGTATGTTTCTAAAATTTTCGCACCAATATTTTTCATATCTTTTCTACAAACTCATTGCCCAAAACATTCTTGCAAAAAAAATGAAAATAAAAGCAAAAATTATTCTCGCTTTGTCCAAGAAAGTTCTCCGTAGAGGTCGTGAAACTTGCATGGAGTTTGCTCAATATGGCTACAAAATTTTGAAACTGAAATATGCTTTAAAACCTTACTCCCGTGGATTCATAATGTGAAAATAATACCACTGATCTGGATCTTCGGGGGAGGCTCCCAAGATCTAAAAAATTAAAATGGATCTGGCAAGATTTGCAAAATTATAATGCAAGAAAAAAGGAGAGAACTAATAGTAAATAAAACCACAAAGAATTTTTTTATTAAAATAGATAATAACTGTAGAAGCTACATTGTGGTGGAAAATTTGTCCTTTTACAAAATGTGACTTGTTACTTATAGCCTATTTTTGTTACAAGACCACAGGTAAATACCATGGGTGGATCTCACTTACAATACCATGAGTGAATGAATACCCTAGGTGGATGACACTTACAATACCATGGGTAAACTCCATGGGTGGATAAATACCATGGGTGGATGAATACCATGGTTCGATGCCATTTACAATACCATGAGTAAATTTCATGGGTGGATGGATAACATGGGTGGTTGAATAACATGGGTGGATGACTACCATGGGTGGATGCTATTTTCCATTTGGATCAAGCACATCCAACAATAGCAGCCAAAGTTACAGACATGCAGAAATTCGACAGCAAGAGAAATCTTGTTTAATATTTCAGCACTCCTAGCACCATTATGGATTGCTAAAAAAATTAGACATACCAATCAAACTGGCTTAACTTTGGAGATGGAAAAATACCAATTACCAATTTGTACTATACACTCAAGGATTAATTTGCATACCAATATAACAACAATGGCAGCTAGAGACACATAGTGATTAGCTAAATACTAGAGAACACGACTACTAAAGAAAATTCCTAAACATGGACTCCTTCAAATTTTGTGAAGTTCATGGACTCCTAGGATCAATAATCCACTTTAACACTCTCTAGATACTTCTCCATATATCCCACGAGGTAGTTCTAATAATTAACACTTTTTAACCATGATGAGAGCGTCCCTTGAAACTAGAGCAGAAGGGCAACATGATTGCAAAACCATTCTCGTAAGAGGGCGGAGGGTGAAAATTTGGAAATTTTTACAAAATGGATCAAATGAATATGTATCAAACTACTCAACTTGTAAAGAAATCGGTGAGCAGGCGTTGCTCTTCAGTGGGTCATTTTTCTTGAATTAAATTCAAGCAGCCTATGACCATTTGAAAAAATTAAGCACATAACTGAAGTGGGTCTAGGCAGAATCATCCAAATAGTGGTGTGGCTATTGGGAATATTCAACCAAATAATGTTGTTTTTGTGATAAATGTGTTCTAGAAGGGTCTTCTATTTGGTGTCATGTAAAACTGGTTTAGGTCAATTCAATAATTTACAAAGATATGGGGAACAATTTGAATGGAAGGGTGATGGCTGTTGGCTCCCTGTGATTTGCAAGATTGGCAAGAACCAACACTGCAGGGGCCACATTAGAACCACTTTGGAATCCTAGGACCTAACCTTCCTGGATTTAGAGAGGGATCTCTCTATTTATGTGTTTTCAAATGATATGTCTTTATGCTTTTTGTTTTATGATATTAGGCTAGTTATGAAGTTCTAAGGACTTGTTTGTTTTGGTTGAATTAATTGATAGGTTGAAAGATCTGTGGTGGGATTAATTGAGGGGATGTTTCAACTGAATAATTAGACCATGAGAAAAAAATAATCCATTGGGCTATGGAGTCATAAAAGGATTTAATTGTTCATCAACTCTACGAGGGTTTTCATAGGGCAAGCTAACTATATCAAATGGATCTCTTTAGATTAGATTTTGATATGAAACAATAATAAGTTGTGAAGGCAATAAAGCTATAGACAGCTAAGAATCTTCTAGCTCTACTTAAACAAGAAACGCATTTTAGGTAACTGTTTGAGGCACACCAAAGGACAGAGCATACCATAGACTTCTTTGGCCAGACCTTAATAAGCAAACCTTTAAGACAACAATACAACAATCCTAGAATTACTTTCAGACAAAGAAAACATTTAAGATAATAGTGAGAGAAGCTAATGAGCAAGCTAAACCTATATTCTTTAACTCAACACTCAAAATACCATTAAAGAAACATTTTAAGGAAGACCAGAGGACAGGGCATACCATAGACTTCCCTAGTTTAGACTCTACTAAGTATACTTTAAAGAAAGGCCTTAGAAAACAATATTTCAAGCTACACCAAAGGATAGGGCTTACCATAGACTTCTTTTGCTTGACTCTATTGAATAATTTCTAAGACAATAGGCTACATGGAACTGGAGAGAAATTAAGAATTCTCCAATCAGACCTTGTAGAATAAAACATTAAGCTAAAGGAGGCAGACAAAAATAGGTTTCCAAAAAAAAATCATATCCTACTCTAAAATTTCTGTTCTTTTAACAGAGAAATATTGACATAATGGGAAACATAATAAAAATAGTGACAAAGGAGGAAAACTTCATGATTAACATACCTCAAGAATCCTGTGAATGTGTTTGTATTACAGATGATCAAAACAGTTACATTACTCCATGTACAATAGCTCTCTGCAACTCAGAGCTTTCTCAAATCCAGCCTAGTAGTCCTCATCTAGCTCAGAAATAGAAATCAGCGAAATAAACACCAACTAACCAACACTAAAAATGAAGCTTACATGTAGTATTTATCTTCAGAATGAGGAGGTGATGATAAGTTAGGGTTTTTATCTGATTTATTATAGAGCTAATGATTTTTTGACCTTTGAGACCATGCAAGGCCTAAGGCAAAAATATTTGAAGGTGTTTCTTTGAATTAATAAGTCCAACTTAACTTCTGAGTTTATTTCTATGAAAAGTTTGACTTTAAGGATTTTTCAATAACGTTACAATAATTGCTGGTAGCTGAAAAATATCTATGATTGTTTGTAATAACTGTTTGATGCTTTATTGAAAGAAAACATGCCGTAGACGGAAAAATTATCCTTTGAAGAAGTAATTTTTATTTGTTTGATTCATTCGAATGTGCTTTTGTGCCTAATCTATCTCTATTTTATCTTTAATTCTTGCTTTAAGCTTTTTGAACATGATTTAACCTTTCAACTGTTTCATTGTCTTTATCTTTGATTCTTCCTTTATGTTTGTTTTATTTATTAACCCATTTAACCTTTAATGTCTATCTTCATCATCTTTAATCTCTGCTTTGTCGGCTAATCCTTTGATGTTATCCATTGATCAATGATTAGCCCCTTCTACCTTCTGATCTTTAGTGTCATGGTATTCATAATTGTTTTATCCTCCTGTGAGTGCCTTTGTCTGTGTATTTGGTACAAGAATTCATTATTATGTTGTTGGAGGGTTTTATTAACCATCGAGGATCATGACTCATTGGGATTTTTCTTGTTTTTATTCCTCTGATCCCTTTAAATTTAAACCAAACCTCTGGATCGTCACCCAGAAATTTAATTGGACATTATTGGACGATTGGAATGAATTTTATTCATTTTCGCCATTAAACCTGCACACAAAACAAACAATTAGCTTTAAAATCCTGAGGGGAAAGCTTTTTCCGCGTTTTCCTGGGGTTTTTTGGGCTTTACAGCTTTTACAAGGGAAAAAATGGTGAATCGGGGCTTGGTTACATAGGTGAAAACCTATGGGAAGTTAAAACAAAGGAAGCAATGTTTAAATCTTGGCATGGAGGGAAAAGCAATTTTTGAGAACAGAGAGTCGATTTTCACGTAGACGAGGAGGCGGTTTTCACAGAGAAGAGGAGGTGGTAATGGTTTTGGGAGGGGGCATGCGATTCCACTCAGAAAACACCATGTGGAAAGAGGAAGCCACCCATATCACAAATATTAAAAGTGTTACCTCTGGCACAAATAAATTTGTGATATGGGTTGCGGGCCGTCGGATCGAGGGAGGACATATTGATGGTGGTCGGGCGATTTTGGGTGATGAGAAAGTGGAGCGGTGGGGTCCGGGCGTGGAGTGATGTGGTGGTATTTGTCGTGTAGTGCAGGAGGATTTAAAAAATATGTGGGGTTTATTATATGGTGGTGGGGTTTATAAAGCGGGCCTGGTGGACAAAACAAAAGCGAAAGCGTTTTTTTTTAAGAGGAAAGGGGTGGGGTCATATGAGGGGTTTTTACAAAGGCGAAGGGCTAAAAATAAAAGGGGCCCAGGTTAATAAAAAGAGTCGGGTTTATACATTAAAAACAGAGTTTAATATAAAACAAAAAAGGGACCCGAAATTTTAATTTTTTAGACTTAAAACAATGTAAAAGCAGTTTTTACATTTTTTTAGTGCATATAAGGGAAAATGATGAAGGGAGGATTTTATGAAGGGTTTTGAAAGGGGAAAATGGGTTTTTGAGAGTTTTGGTAAGGAGGAAGAGTGAAAATGGGAGAAATAGCCCAGAATAAATCTTTTTAAGAACAGAAATGTAATTTTTGAAAGGAGAGAGTTGAAATACGGTGAAGAAGGTTTATTGAGAATAATGAAGGCAGTGAGATTTCTAAAGATAGATGATAGGCAAAGAATGCTATCTTTAGCTGTTTGTAGAAGACCAACAGTCACCTAGTGAACTCTGTAGAATACAGGAGGATAATAGTGGCTACAGTTGGGGAGGGCAACTCCTTTACGAGGTGTCAAGAACCTTAGAGATCAAATCTCTGGAATAAGTATACCAGTCCCTTGATTTGAACTTGACAGACTCTTCATTCTTCTATTTGCTGATTTTTTGTTTATTATTTTGAAGTTGTGATTTGTAAAATCTAAAAACATGATTTCTTCAACTCAATTCTACCTACCCATCATATTTTTCCTAGCATTTTTTATTCTTTTAGGTGCATTTAGATTGGAAACCCTTGACATCATTTTCTTTTGAAAATATGAAACTATCTATTTCTACACTTATATCATCCAAGAGCTCAGATTATACTGATGAGCTCTTTCATTCTCTACCTAATCTACTTATCTGTCAAGATTGAACATTTTGACATATTTTCATTCTCTAATCTACTGACATGAAATTGAAAACACGATCCAATCCAAATTAAGCAGTTTGATTTTTCATGAGCTGTGGAATTTTGTACAAGCTGCACACAAATTTTATTTTGCAAAGAAGTAAAACTAAAAACTTTGAGGGTTGTAATTTGGAATTTATGATGTATCCCTCTCTTCCTTTCTTGGTTCATATTTGAACATTGGAACCAATTTCTTTTCCTAATTTAATCTACTCATAAGCCAAGTTTGAACAGTTTGGAAAATTTTCATTCACTATCCTATCAGTATAAATTTAAAACTTGTTCAATCATGATTAGGCTGTATGACTGAACAAAACTTCATTTTCCAAAGTAGTGGCTTTTGAACTTGCACACTTTCAGAAATATTCTTTTTTGGTATGGGGCTTTACCTTTTCTTTTTATCTGCCCTCTTTTATTTTTCTCTTTGTTTTTGTGTTTATTTTGCTGATCTTTTTCTTCAAACAGTGTTATATACAATGAATAAAGCTTTAAATTGAGATTTTTAACTGAAATAATGCTTTAGCCTCATGCCATTGACAACACCTCCAAATAATTCTGTCTCATCCATTTCTTGCAGAAAAAATGCATTGTTACCTCTTGCAGAATGGATGATGTATAGACCTTTCCATAAATTTTCAAATTTCCCATGCTTGCCCTTGTCTTCTCTTCTTGAGTCCCACTTCAGCACTTTGTCACCAATGTTAAAATAATTTTCTTTGGTTCTCTTATTAAACAACTTCTTGATATTTTCATGCACTAGTTGTGTTCTATTATACACTTCCTCTTTGGTTTGCTGCAACTGGATAGTCTGATTTATTCTTCTTTGCATATCATTTTCTTCAGACTGTGCTTCTTGGATCAACTTCATGACTGACACTCTTAAACTTGTTAGAAAAATTGCATCTGTTCCATACACTAGCTAATAGGGAGACA